>PVIC010033385.1:0-20168 GCA_004025085.1 Thryonomys swinderianus
TTTTTTTTTTATAAAATGGAGTATTACTCTGCCATAAAGAATGACAAGATCAATCCATTTAGGTGCAAATGGAGACACCTGGAGGATATACTAATAAGTGAAATCAATAGATCACAGATAGGCCAATTCCGGATCTTCTCTTTGACATGAACACCTGTGGATGCAAATGAGCTCTAGAAAGTATGACAGCTTTTATAGAGTGGGAAATTTCCATAGGAAATTTGGTGTGGGAATGTAATGAGGGGAAGGAATAAATATGATTGATAGAAAATAAAAGAGTATGTATAAAGGGGGTAGGTAGGGACATGGGTAAAAATGAGAATTAACTTGTATCATATACTGGTACAAATTCCCCAATGTTATATGTGATTGTGAGATGTATATAAATTGTACCAATAAAGAATTCAATTAAAAAAATTTCCATGACCACTACTTTAAATGGCAAGGGTAGCTATTCTGTGTGCAGAAAGTGAATTTTTAGCTCCAGAAGAGACAAGGGGAATCACTACATACATGTTAAATGAACAGCCCAAGAGGGAAGGATAACAGTCATAAATATATTTGTACCAAATATTGGCATATTCAACTATATAATGAAAACACTAATGCATATGAAAATCAGGTAAGTACTAATATAATTGTAGTGGAGACCTCAGTACTTCCTTGTTGCAAGTAGAGAGATCAACTAGACAAAAACCAGCAGAGAAATCAGAGCTGAACCAAACCTTTGAATGAACAAACTTAGAAATCTAGAGTATTCCATACTACAACAACAGAATACACATTCTTTTCAACTGCACATAAGAATTTTTTCCAAAATAGGCCAAATACTATCTCATAGAACATGCTGAAACAAATGCAAAGGAATTGAAGTGCCATGCATATTATCAGTTTATAGTGCAATGAAATTGGAAGTCAGCAGCAAAAGAAACCACAAAACTTGCATGAACACCTGGAAATGAAATAAAACTCTTCTGAACAGCCCATGGGTCACTGATGAAATTAAAGAAGTTAGTCTTTATAATTAAAAGACAATGCCAGTACAACATGCTGGAACTTATGGAATGGAATGAAAGCCCTCTTATGAGGGCTGATAGCAGTGATTGTTACATCAGAAAAATAGAGTGAACTTAAGTAACCTCATGTTGGGCCAGTGATTTAGCTCTAGTAGTACTGCTCTTTGGAAGCAGAAGGGCCTGAGTTTGATCCCTGGTGCAGGAAAAACAACAACAAACAACCTGATGTCGAACCACAATCTTTTAGAATCCAAAGTGCATATAAGGGAAGAAATTGTAAAGATTAAAGCATAATGCAATTGAGACTGAGAAAAATGAAAAAAGAATCAGTGAATCAATGAGTTTTTTAAAAAGATTCAATAAAATAGGCCAACTCTTAGCCAACTTTACCAAAAAAGGAAAGTAAGACCCAAATCCATGTGATTAGGAATGAAAAAGGCAAAATAAAAAGATCCTGCAGAGGGCTGGAGATTTAGCCCAGTGGTCCTGGTACCTGCCTAGCAAGTGCAAGGTCCCTGGTAATCACATATAACAATACTGGGCATTGTGACTCATGCCCACCAGCCATCAGTACCACATACCACAGTGCCAGGTGTGGTGCCTCACGTTTGTAATCTCAACACTTGGGAGGCAGAGGCAAGAGGATTGCTGAGTTGGAGGCTTTCCTGAGGTACATAGTGAGCTCAGGCCAGCCTGAACTAGAAAGTGAGACCTTGTCTTAAAAAAAAGAAAAGATCCTGCAGAGATCCAGAGGCTATAAGTACCTACTTTGAGAATTTCTACTCTAATAAGATGAAAAATGCAGAAGAAATGGGCAGACTCATAGATACATGTCAATTATCAAAGCTGAATAAAGTTACAAACATTTTAAATAACCCAATGTCAATGAAATTGAAGAATAAACTATCAAGAAAGAATTGCCCAGGTCCTGATGGATTCACTACTGAATTCTATAAATATTTTTTTTTTTGAGACAGGGTCTCGCTTTGCAGTTCAGGCTGGCCCTGAGCTCACTATGTAGCCCAGGCAAGCCTCGAACTCAGTAGTCCTCCTGCCTCTGCCTCCCAAGTGCTGGGATTACGGGTGTGAGCCACCATGCCCGCACTGTGGTATGTGGTATTGATTGCTGGTGGGCATGAGTCACCACACCCAGCATTGTATGTGGTTACTGGGGATTGAACTCAGGACTTTGTGCTTGCGAGGCAGGCGCCGGAACCACTGAGCTAAATCTCCAGCTCTCTCTAAAAATTTTAAAGATACATTGCTACTACCTCAAACTCCTTAATGAAATGGAAAGGAAAGCAATATTTCCAAATATATTCCTGGAAGCATGCATTATCTTGGTAATAAAACCACAGAATAATCCAACAAAAAAAACACCAAAGACAAAAAAAAAAAATCCCAAAACAGATGCAGAAATTCTTAACAACATACTGCCAAATAGATTACAGCAAATCATCAAAAAAGTTATACACTATGACCAAATAAAATTCCAGTGATGCAAGGATGGTTCAATATATGCAAATCAATAAATGGAATACACTATATCATCAGAGCCAAGGACAAAAAGAATATGATCATCTGAATAGATGCAGAAAAAGCACTTGACAAAGTCCTATACCCATCCATGATAAAAAACTCTACAGAAAATTGAAATAGAAGTTATTTACCTCAATCTGATGAAGCTTTCTATGACAAACCAATAGCCAACATACTAAATGATCAAAAACTGAAAGCTTTCACTCTAAAATGAGGACCAAGACAAGGATGCCCACTCTCACTGCTCCTTTTCAATGTAGTTCCAGAAACATTACCCAGAGCAATTAGACAAGAGCAAGAAATAAAGGAAAATAGATACGAAAGGAAGAAGTTAAATTATCATTACTTGCTGAGAACATAATTTACATAGAATTCGAAAGCTATACCAAAAGACTCATAGGTTGAATAACCAAATTTGATACTATAACGGGATATAAAGTTTACACTGAAAAATCAATAGCATTCTTGTACACAAATAGCAATTTCACTTATATAGAACTCAGGAAAACCACATCTTGCACTATAGCACTGAGGAAAATGAAATATATAAGAAACAGTCTAATAAAGGAAGTAAAAGACCTATACATTGAAAACTATAGTACTCTAAAAGGGGAGATAAAAGAGGGTATCAGGAAATGGAAAGATATCCCTTGTTTTTACATAGGCAGAAATCACTATATTGAAAATAGGCATACTTCTAAAACTTTTATACAGACTTAATGCAATCCTAATCAAAATACCAATAGCATACCTCACAGAACTAGAGAAAAGAACTGTAAAATTCATATGGAACCAGAAGATACCTGAATAGTAAAAACAATTGTATTCAATAAGAGTAAGGCAGGAGGCATCACAATCTCTAATTTGAAGTTAATACTACAAAGCTACTGTGATTAAAAGAACAGCATGATACAGGCAAAAAACATACCCAAGGATCTCTGGAACAGATTAGAAGATGAAAAAATTACTCCAAACATCTTCAGGTACCTTACCTTTGACTATGGGGCCAAATACCCTCAGTGGAAGAAAGATGTCCACTTTAACAAATGGTTCTGGGAAAATTGACTTTTCACAGATTAAAAGATTAAAACTAGACCCATATCTCTCATTATGCACTAAAATAATATTGAAATGTACAGAACTCTAAATATTCAAACAGAAAACGGGGCCAGAGATTTAACTCAGTGGTTCTGGCATCTGCCTAGCAAGCACGAGGTCCTGAGTTTGATCCCCAGTACCATATACCACAGTCCTGGGTGTGGTGGCTCATGCCTGTAATCCCAGGACTCAGGAGGCCGGGGCAAGAGGATTGCTGTGAGTTTGAGGCTATCCTGGGCTACATAGTGAACTGAGGGCCAGTCTGAACTGTAAAGCAAGACCCTGTCTAAAAAAAAAACCAGAAAAACACACACAAAAAACCAAAACAAGCACTATATCTGGTGGAAGAATAAATAAGTAGAACTCTTGAAGACATAGGTGTAGGCAAAGGCTTTATGAACAAAACCTCGATGGTACAGGAAATATTAGAAGGAATCTGCAACTGGGATCACATCAAATTAAGCTTTTTAGAGCAAAAAATACCACCAAGAGTGAAGAGAGAACTGACAGAATGGGAAATAATTTTACTCGGTACCCCTCAGACAAAGGTCTAATGTCTAGAATGTGTAAAGAACTAAAAAAAGCAAAGCCCCAAATTTAAAGACCCAATCCAAAAACAGGGATCTGAAATGAATAGACATACTTCTCTGAAGAAGTACAAAGAACAAATATATGAAAAATGCTCATTATATATTCTAGATAGTAGGCCTTTGTCTGAGAGACAGCTGGTAAAGATTCCCAATTTGTTGGTTGTCTTTTCACTCTGCTGGTGGTCTCCTTTGCTGTGCAGAAGCTTTTTAATAAAAAGAGGTCCCATTTGTTGCTTTCTTCTGTTAGATCTCGTGCTGTAGAGGTCTTGTTCAGAAAGTCTTTCCATAAGCCAATATCTCCAAGGGTTTTACCTAACCTGTTTTGCAGCGGGTTTAGTTTCTGTTTTTACATTTAAGTCTCTAATTCACTTTGATTTTAGTTTTGTACATGGTGACAGAGATAGGCCTAGCTTTTTTTTTTTTTTTTGAGACAGGGTCTCGCTTTGTAGTTCAGGCTGGCTCTGAGCTCACTATGTAGTCCAGGCAAGCCTTGAACTCAGCAATCCTCCTGTCTCTGCCTCCCGAGTGCTGGGATTACAGGCGTGAGCCACCACGCCCGGCTGGCCTAGCTTTAGTCAATGGCAGGTTGACGTCTAGTTTTTCCAGTACCATTTGTTAAAGAGGCTATCTTTCCTCCACTGAGGATATTTGGCTCCTTTGTCAAAGATGAGGTAACTTAGCATATCTGGATTTGTTTCTGGATCTTCTATTCCACTGATCCTTAGGTCTGTTACTTTGCCAGTGCCATGCAGTTTTTATCATAGTGGCTTTATAGTGAAGTTTCAAGTTGGGGCTCTTAATATCCCCCACTGTGTCTTTGTTGCTTAGAATTGCTTTTGCTATTCTAGTTCTTTTGTGATTCCAGATGAATTTTTGAATAATTTTCTCTAGATCTGTGAAATATACTGTTGGAATTTCAATTGGGATTGGATTGAATCTATATAATAGTTGTGGAAGTATAGACATTTTGACGATATTGGTTTTTCCTCCCCAGGAACAAGGGATGTTTTTCCATTTTCTGATAACTTCTTCTGTGTCCTTTTTCAGAGTCCTATAGTTTTCAGAGTAGAGGTCTTTCACCTCCTTTGTGAGATTGATTCCTAGATATTTCATATTTTTGGATGTTATTGTGAAAGGGATTGACTCCCTAATTTCTTTCTCAGTGTGTTTGTTGTTTGTGTATACAAAGGCCATTGATTTTTGAGCATTGACCTTGTATCCAGCTACACTAGTAAATTTGGCAATTAAGTCTAGCAGTCTTTTGGTTGAGTTTTGAGGATCCTCCATATACAGAATCATGTCATGGGTGAATAATGACAGTTTAACTTCTTTCTTACCTATCTTTATTCCTTTTATTTCTTTGTCTTGCCTAATTGGTGTGGCTAATGTTTCCAGCAGTATATTGAGCAAGAGTTGTGACAGTAGACAGTCTTGTCTTGTTCCTGATTTTAGTGTGAGAGGTTTTGTTTTTTGACCATTGAGGATGATGCTTGCTCTTGGTTTCTCATAACACTGAGATTCCAAATGACAAATAGTTATCCTCAAGAAAGCAACTCAAACACTGGCAAAAGTGTGGCGAAAAGGAACGCTTCTCCACTGTTGGGGTTAGTGTACAATGGTAGAACTTCTGTGCAAATTAGTATGGAGAGTCCTCATAAAAGTAAAGCTAGAGGTGGGCCGGAGGGTTAGCTCAGTGGTTCCGGCACCTGCCTCGCAAGCGCAAGGTCCTGAGTTCGATCCCCAGTAACCACATATAATGCTGGGTGTGGAGACACGCCCGCCAACAATCAACACCGCATACCACAATGCCGGACGTGGTGGCTCACGCCTGTAATCCCAGCACTTGGGAGGCAGAGACAGGAGGATTGCTGAGTTCGCGGCGGCTTGCTTGGGCACCATAGTGAGCTCAGGGCCAGCCTGAACTACAAAGCGAGACCCTGTCTCAAAAGCAAAAAAAAAAAAAAAAAAAAAAAAAAAAAAAAAAAAAAGTAAAGCTAGAGGTTAAATATATCAGGCACCTTCTTAAAAGTGTTCAATGTATCATACCACAGTGATATGCACACCTATGCTTATAGCAGCACAATTAATAGTTTTGGAAACAGCCCATATGTCCATAATCAAATGAATGGATGGATAGAGGAAATGTATTTATATACAAGGGAGTACTTCTGTTCCATAAAGAGGAGCTTGAGTCATTTTAAGATAAATGAATGTACCTTGTTACCATAATTTTAAGTGAAATAAATGACAAGTTTAAATACTGCATTGTTTTTCTTTTGTGAGAAAACCTATGGGTAAACAGGGAAGAAAATGGAGGATAGATATTGTGAAGTAGGAAGAACTTGTTCAAATGGAAGAGGAGGGGTTAGGGAAAAAAGTGAAAAGGAATTAAAAAGGAAAGATTGAAAGGAAAAAAAATGGAAACAAACCAATGGTAAATGGTGAAGGGAAGGGGATGTTGAAGGGGGTTACAGAATGGCAAAAATACAATTAAGATGTATTATGTGGAGGTAGAAACTCTGAAAAATGTAAGCACTATGTGTGGCAATTATACACTAGTGAATATTATAAAAACAAATGGAGAAGGTGTATCAGATGAAGCCAACACTATGAATAAAGATAATATAGTTAGGAATGAACAAATCACTTTTGGGCCCAATGAGATAGTTCTTAATTGTGGCTTTTTGGAGAATAGATAGAGTGTAATTAGATTATGAAGGGGGTGGGAATAATACACAATTGCTGTATAAGCATAAAAAAGTAGATATCATTGAAGGTGAACAGTATCTTAACTTAGTAAAAATGTTTCTCTTTGTTTAGACTGAAGAAATAGCAATAAATCTGTGGAACTGGGGAGCTGTCAAGAGAGTACATTTGGTCATAAGTGAAAAACAGACTGCTAAATGTATGTATATATTTTGAGATTCATTATACAGAGTCTTCTTACTACTCATTAGTGTTCTTGCAGTTAATAATTTTTAGACCAGTTCTTAAAAATCTGTTAAGCCAGACCAAATAATCTATAAGCATTTGTTTGTCAACCACATAGCTTCCCTTGTTTTTATGATTTTTCAGTGGTAAGATAATCTAGAGCTAAACAGAAAAGATGATTAAGTGAAGGGAAAGTGGGAACTAGGAAAATGATTATGGATATAGATTATTTCCTATGGAAAATAGATGATCAAAAATTTCAGGATTCTAAAAAGAACATCTAATAGTCATTTCCTTTCTTTGGTAATAACAAAATGAAAGCCATCACTATGTGGGTATAAAAATGTAAGTAGTTTCTTCATGAGGTAGTTTGGTAAATATTGGGATGCATTACCAAGAAAATTCAGAAATTATTTCTACCTGCAAGAGTGTAAATCAAGAATAAAAACCACAAAATAAAAACTTCAAACTAATCTCTTCTTTTTTGATGCTTTGACTGTGGTCCACTATCTGGTTAATTTCTAGTTACCAGTTAGCTAAATAATCAAGGTCTAATTTGTAGACAGTTACTTTTTTTTTTGAGACAGGGTTTCGCTTTGTAGTTCAGGCTCACCCTGACCTCACTAAGTAGCCCAGGGAAGCCTCGAACTCAGCGATCCTCCTGCCTCTGGCTCCCGAGTGCTAGGATTACAGGCATGAATCATAATGCCGGGCACTGTCATATGTGGTACTGATTGCTGGTGGGCGTGAGTCACCACACCCGCTATTGTATGTGGTTACTAGGGATCAAACCAGGGACTTTGTGCTTGCCAGGCAGACACTAGAACCACTGAGCTAAATCTCTGGCCCAATAGTTACTGTTTTTCTAGGATAGTAACAGCACATGTAGCTATAAATGCAGATTGCCTTACTGTAGAAGATATGTTGAGGCCAAAAATCAAAGGGTAAATCTCTAGACTGCTTGATTTTGTAAAGATAAATGACTTTTATCTGTAAGAAATACAATGAGAACCAACTCATGTCATATACTGGTACAAATTCCCCAATGTTGAGTGTGATTGTGAGCTGTGTATAAAATGTACCAATAAAGAATTCAATTAAAAAAAGAAATTAAACTTACTAAGGCAGGCTTGGTATCACACACCTGTAATCCCAGCACTCCTTGACCTGAGGTAGGATAGCCAGTTTGTGTTCAGCCTGAGAAACTTCTTAACTAGAAACACTAAAAAGGACTAACATGTAGCTCAATGTTAGGGCCTGGATTCATTCCCTAATACTGCCAAAAAGTTATTAGTAAGTATCTTTGGATTATAAACAAAACTATATACCACTCCAGTATAGATACATGGTAATATCATTAATATAATTAAATAACACTCTTATGAGTTTGCTCTTTTATTAGCATTATTAGAGAAAGCTTAAGTGTTGATATTAGTGCTCCCAGAAACCTTAGATCCTGTAGTTAAGAGGAAGGGCTAGTATTTGTTGCTAAAGCAATATGCAAGTAAATTGTGTGATGTTAGAAGGCACTAAATTCTTAAATATTGAAGATATGGTAGATAAAGTGAGCATTGCATCCTGAGCATCTCTCTCCATGTACTGTCTCATGACATGTAGCGGTTCTCAACCAGATGTTTGGATGTTTGATAAGTGTATGGTACTTTTTTATCCCCAAGTCATATTTATTCCTTCCCCTCATTATGTTCCTACCCCAAATTCGTTTTGGATATTTCCCATTCTACAAAAAGTATCACACATTCTACAGGTCCTTTACTTCTATAGGTACTTATATCAAAGAAAAGATCTGGTATTTGCATATCTGTGTTCTATTTATTTCACTTATTAGTGTGTCCTCCAGGTGTCTTCATTTGCACATAAATGAATCAATCTTGTCATTCTTTATGGCAGAGTAATACTCCATTAAAAAACTCACATCTTCTTTATCAAGTCTCCAGTTGATGGGCATTTGGATTGTTTCCAAGACTGGGCTATCACGAACTGAGCTGCTATGAACAAGGGTGTATGTTTGTCTTTCCAATGTGATTTTTAAAATTCCTTTGGGTATATTCCTAGCAGGGGGATAGCAGGGTTGAATGGGACCTCTAGTCCTAGTTTTCTTAGGAATCCCCACACAGATCTCCACGATGGTTGCACAAGTCTACAATCCCACCAGCAGTGGAGAATGGTTCCTTTCTCCCCACAGCCACACCAGCATTTATTGTTGGTTGATTTTGTGATAGTGGCCATTCTTTGTGGAGTGAGATGGAATCTCAGTGTTGTTTTCATCTGCATCTCTCGAATAACCAGCGATGTTGAACATTTCTTCATATGCTTCTTGGCTGCTTTGACTTCTACCTCTGAGAAGTGTCTGTTCATTTCAGATGCCCATTTTTGAATTGGGTCTTTAAACATGGGGAGATTGATTTAAGTTCCTTGTATATTGTAGATAATAGCCCTTTGTCTGATAAACAGCTAGTAAAGAGTTTTTCCCATGTTGTTGGTTGTCTTTTAGCAGTGCCAGTGATTTCTTTTGTTGTGCAGAAGCTTTTTAGTAGGATGATATCCCATTTGTTGATTCTTTCTGCTAGTTCTTGTGCTATAGAGGTTTTATTTATGAAGTCTCTGCCTAAGCCAATGTCTCCAAGAGTTTTACCTAACCTGTTTTCTAGCAGTTTTATTGTTTCTGTTTTAATGTTTAAGTCTCAAATCCACTGCAAATTTAGTTTTGTGCGTGGTGAAAGAGATAGATCTAGTTTTAGTTTTTGGCAGGTTAAAGCCCAGTTTTTCCAGCACCATTTGTGAAAGAGGCTGTCTTTCCTCCATTGGGGAGGTTTGTATCCTTGGTCAAAGATAAGGTGGCTTAGTGTATCCGGGGTTGTGTCTGGATCTTCTAATTTATTCCACTGGTCCTCAGGTTTGTTACTTTGCCAGTACCATGCAGTTTTTATCACAGTGGCTATAGTAGAGTTTTAAGTTGGGGATTGTAATACCCCCTGTCATGTCCTGGTTGCTTAGAATTGGTTTTGCTATTCTAGGTCTCTTGTGGTTCCCAATGAATTTTTGGATTATTTTCTCTAGCTCTGTGAAGTATAGTGTTGGGATTTCAATTGGAATTGCATTGAATCTGTATAGTAGTTGTGGAAGTATAACCATTTTGACAGTGTTGGGTCTCCCTACCCAGGAACAAGGAATGTCTTCCACTTTCTGATATCCTCTACTATCTTATTTTTCAGAGTCCTATAGTTTTCAGAGTAGAGGTCTTTCACCTCCTTTGTTAGACTGATTCCTAGATATTTCATTTTTATGGGTGCTATTGTGAAAGGGATTGACTCCTCAGTTTCTCTTTCAGTGAGTCTGTTTTTTTGTGTAGACAAAGGCTGCAGGTTTTTGAGCGCTGACCTTGTATCTAGCAACCCTACTAAATTTGGTAATTAAGTCTAGCAGTCTTTTGGTTGAGTTTTTAGGATCCTCTAGCTAGAGTATCATATCATCAGCAAATAGTAACAGTTTAACTTCTTCCTTTCCTATCTTTATTCCTTTTACATCTTTGTCCTGCCTGATTGCTGTGGCTAATGTTTCCAGTACTATATTGAATAAGAGTGGTGACAATGGGCATCCTTGTCTCGTTCCTGATCTTAGTGTAAAAGTTTCCAGTTTTTGCCCATTAAGTATGATGCTGGCTGTTGGTTTATCATAAATAGCTTGTATGAGATTGAGAAAAAGTCCATCTATTCCAGTGTACAGTACTTTTTGATACAGTGGAGAATAGGCTGTAGTCCAAAAAATCCTCAGTTAGAGATTTGTAACAGAAAAATATTGATTAGAAGATATTTTGTGTTTTTAAAAAACAAATTGAATGCAAAATTAGCCAGTGACAAATGTTGTCAAGGCTGTGGGGAGAAAGGCACCCTTCTGTACTGTTGGTATGAATGGAGACTGGTACAATTACTATGGAGATCAGTAAGGAGATTCCTCAGAAAACTTGGATGAGAGGTCCTAATTGATCCTGCTATTCCTCTGCTAGAGTTATGCATGAAAGAATTAAAAGATTCATATCATAGTGACATATGTGCATCCATGTTTATAGCAGCTCAGTTTGTGATAGCTCAATCTTGGAAATAACCCAAATGCCCATCGACTGGAGAGTGGATAAAGATGTGTTTGTGTGTGTGTTAAAATAAAATGAAGTATTACTCTGCCATAAAGAACGATGTTTGAGTCATTTTTACTCAAATTGATATACCTTGAGGACATACTCATAAATGAAATAAATAGGTCACAGATGTGTGAATACCATATCTTTTCTCTGTTATGAGAAACTGAAAATGTAAATAAGCCATAGAATATATGATAGACAGTATAAAATAGAAAATATCCTAAGGGAAATGGGTGTAGGGGTAAGTAATGATGGGAAAGAAAAAATTGTGATAGTAAAAATGTATACAGGGGGTGGGGGTTATAGGGTGGGTAGGGGAATGGGAAAAAATGAGGTCATGTCATATACTAGTACAAATTCTCAATGTTGAGTGTGGTCATGATGTATATATAAAATTTACCCATTTCACAATTAAAAAATTTTAAACAAAAAATGGAATGTTCATGGATTATCTCATGTAATAAAAGAGTCATCAGAATTTATAAAGTACAGTTTTTATTATTTGTAAAAGTTGATGATGAACAGAAATAGGAAAGGTGGAAGTAGAAGATGACTTGCAACTTAGTTTGAGACCTTTTGTATTTAAATTAACAATAAGGTTGGAGATGTGAGACTGAAGCATATGTGAAAAGTCTGGGCTGGACTTGTAGATTTGGCAGTTATTCATTTGAAGGAGACAGTTGAGGATACAGGTGTAATTGAGTTTGTTGTGGGGAAAATAAATAGCAGTGGTACTTAAATATGGCTGTAACTCAAAATCAGTTGCAAAGCCCACTGAAAATACAGACTCCCAGTCTCTAGCATGGGGGTTTTGATTTCTTTGGGTTTAGAATGAAATATGTGCATAATTTGAAAAAAGCTTTCAGACATTGTGGTGCATATTAAAGTTTGAATTTTTTGCTACTGGGAATCAAATTCAGGGCCTTTCTCTTGTCAGGTAGGTGCTATGCCTCTGAGCTACATCCCCAGCCCACCAAATTTTTTTTTTTTTCGGAGACAGGGTCTCGCTTTATAGTTCAGGCTGACCCTGAGCTCACTATGTAGCCCAGGCAAGCCTTGAACTCAGCAATCCTCCTGTCTCTGCCTCCCGAGTGCTGGGATTACAGGCGTGAGCTACCACGCCTGGCAGCCCACCAAATTTTAAGAACCCCTATAACAGAGAAAAAAATGTGTGTGTATAAGATATATATATAATTATTAGTATATATATTAATTTTTATATTTATTGGTATATTATATATACACCTCATGATCACACTCAATAATGGGTATTTGTACCAGTATATGACACAATTTAATTCTCAGTTTTTCTCATTCCCCTACCCACCCCACAACCCCTACCCCCTAAATACATAAGCTTTGTTTCCCTTTATTATTACCGTCACATTTTTTCTGGTGGGCATGAGTCACCATGCCCAAAACCATCACATTTTTCCTTTACCCCTCATTACTCACACCTCCACCTCATTTCCCTTTGAATATTTTCTATTTCACAATATCCATTATACACTCTAGGCCTCATTAACATCTTTAGTTTATCATACCAGAGAATAGATATGATATTTACAGATCTGTGACCTATTTATTTCACTTATAAGTATGCCCTGAAGGTACGTCCATTTGAGTATAAATGACTCAAACTTATCATTCTTTTTTTTTGGGACAGGGTCTCGCTTTGTAGTTCAGGCTGGCCCTGAGCTCACTATGTAGCCCAGGCAAGCCTCAAACTCATCAATCCTCCTGTCTCTGCCTCCCAAGTGCTTCGATTACAGGCATGAGGGACCACACCTGGCACTGTGGTATGTGGTATTGATTGCTGGTGGGTGTGAGTCACCACGCCCAGCATTGTATGTGGTTACTGGGGATCGAATTCAGGACCTTGCGCTTGTGAGGCAGGTGCCTGAACCACTGAGCTAAATCTCCGGCCCAAACTTATCATTCTTTAAGGCAGAGAAATAGTCCACTTTATAGAAAAACCACCTCTTCTTTATCCAGTCTCCAGTTGATAGGCATTTGGGTTGTTTCCAAGATTGAACTATCACAAACTGAGCTGCTATGAACATCAGTTCACATATGTCACTATGATATGATTTTTAAAATTCTTTCGTGTATATTCCTAGCAGGGCAATAGCACGGTCAAATGGGACCTCTAATCCTAGATCTTTGAGGAATTTCCATGCTGACCTCCATAGTAGTTGTAACAGTCTATATTCCTACCAGCAGTGGCGAAGGGTTTCTTTTTCTCCACAGCCTCGCCAGCATTTGTTTCTGGTTAATTTCGAGATAGCAGCCATTCTTTGTGGAGTCAGATGAAATCTCAGTGTTGTTTTCATCTGCTTCACTCCAATGACCAGCGGTTGAGCATTTCTTCATATGCTTCTTGGCAGCTTTTATTTCTTCCTCTGAAAAGTGTCTGTTCATTTCAGCTGCCCATTTTTGAATTGAATCTTTAAATTTGGGGGGACTGATTTTTTTTAACTCTTTATATATTCTAGATAGTAGGCCTTTGTCTGAGAGAAAGCTGTTAAAGATTCTTTCCCAATTTGTTGGTTGTGTTTCCACTCTGCTAGTGGTTTCCTTTGCTGTGCAGATGCTTTTCAATAAACAGAGGTCCCATTTGTTGATTTCTTCTGCTAGATTTCGTGTTATAGAGGTTTTAACATCTGTAGAAATTAGAGTTTGATAATTAAAGATGTTTCTAACTGAAAATTAAGCAAATGATTCATTTGATAAGGTTCAGATCATTTACTTTTAGCAATTGATTGCTTAAAAGATCTTTAATTTCTTATTTTGGAGCTGAGGGTATAGCCCAGTGGTAGAGCATTTACTGTGCATCTACAATGTACGGTGTTCTAACCCAGCTCTGCAAAAAGAAACAAACTTTGGTTAAATAAAAAAATTGGTTTCAATTCAATCACTTTTGTCTTTGTGTATATACAGATGGAGAAAGAATGTTTTGTGTTAACAGGTACCTAATTATTGTTTTAGAGTGCATTGTGTTGCTTGTAAGTTGATGTATATGTTTGAAGTCTTAGTTGCTTCAGAAGAAGCTATTCAAAGACAGATTTTGGTAAGTCCCAATTGAGGAGAAAGTGCAGGTGAAATGAGATAGTTGAAAGTCCTGTGAAATGAGTGAAGTTAGTATAAAACCGGCAGAAGTTGCATCCTACTATTCACACTCTTTTATTCATTAATATATTTACTATAGTAGAACTATAGTTACTACTATAGTGGTTGTGAATTAAATATTGAACATATAACTCTGGATTTGTAGATTACTTTTTGCTTTTACCACCCCTATCCTGATATAGTAACAGTTTCTCTACCTAAGGGAAATGATATTATTTAGTCTCAGAGGAATTTTTCTTTCTGTATATGATTAGGGGACCTCAATTTTACAGAATATTGGGTTTCATTGTGGCATCTCATAAATGCATATAACGTACTTTGATATATAACTCATTATTACCTTCTCTTATCCCTTCCCCATTCCTAGACACCTTGTCTTCTTGTCTAATAATTTTTCAAATGAAATTTTTGAACTCTTAAGTAAGGAAAAGAATAGGAGATTCTTTTCTCCTTTTAAATTAATTAGTTAATTTGTATGAAGTCTTGCTCTGTTGCCTGGAATTCCTGAGCTCAAGTGATCATTTTGCCTTGGCCTCCTAAGTCAGTGGGCCTACAGGTGCCTACTCCTGTACCCAGCAGAAGTCCAGGATTTGAGGTCTGGAGACCTAGGTTTCTATACCAGATCTGTGACTTGAATACCAGCTATGTGAATTTGGAATACTACTTGGTTTTCTCACCTGTAAAACGAGAGTAATATTATCTTTCAATTTTATAGTGTTGAAAGTTATGGTTTTTGTGAGAAGTGCTTTATAAATCACTAATAATGTGGGCAGATAAATACGAACTACTAGTATTTGCCACTGTAAATGTTAGGATAACCATCTGATAATTCCCACATATGTGACAAAATAAAGCTGGATTGAATGCAGGGTTTTCCTTGTGTACTTCCCTTCTTTCAAAGATTGTAACCACCTCAGTGCCTTTGAATACTTATATTTTGTCCAGCTTTTTAAAATTGAATTCTTTATTGGTACCCTTAAATACAGTTCACAGTAACACTCAACATGGGGGATTTTGTACCAGTATATGACAGACGTTAATTCTCATTTTTACCCATATCCCTACCCACCCACAACCCTCCACCCCTTAAATACATGCTATTTCTTTTTTGTTCCAAATCATATTCATTCTTTCCCCTCATTATGTTCCCCCACCACATGCCCTTTGAATATTTTCTATTTTACAAAATCTATCTTACATTCTAAAACTCATTTACATCTTCAGGTTCTCATACCAGAGAAAAGATATGGTATTTACATATCTGTGATCTATTTAGTTTACTTATTAGTGTGTCCTCAAGGTGTATCCATTGCACATAAATGAATGAGACTTGTCATTCTTTATGTCAGAGTAATACTCCACTTTATTAAAAAAAACACATCTTCTTTATCCAGTCTCCAGTTGATGGGCATCTGGGTTGTTTCCACGATTGGGCTATCACAAAGTGAGCTGCTATGAACATGGGTGTACATATGACTTTACAATATGAATCTTTTAATTCCTTTGGGTATATTCCTAGCAGGGGAATAGCAGGGTCAAAAGGGACCTCTAATCCTAGTTTTCTGAGGAGTCTCCACACTGATCTCCACGATGGTTGTACAAGTCTACAATCCCACCAACAGTGGAAAAGTATTTCTTTCTCCCCTCAGTCTTGCCAGCATTTATTGCTGGTTGATTTTACAATTGCAGCCATTCTTTGTGGAGTGAGATGAAATCTCAGTGTTGTTTTCATCTGCATCTCTCGAATGACCAGTGATTTGGAACGTTTCTTCATGTGCTTCTTGGCTGCTTTGACTTCTTCCTCTGAGAAGTGTCTGCTCATTTCAGAAGCCCATTTTTGACTTAGGTCTTTAAACTTGGGGAGGCTGATTTGTTTAAGTTCTTTGTATATTCTAGATAGTAGCCCTTTGTCTGATAAACAGATAATAAAGATTTTTTCCCATGTTGTTGATTGTCTTTTAGCAGTGCCAGTGGTTTCTTTTGCTGTGCAGAAGTTTTTTAGTAGGATAAAATCCCATTTGTTGATTCTTTCTGCTAGTTCTCATGAAACTTTTTAAAAGGAGGCTCTTTTGAGAGGCTCTGTGGTACCCAGGAGCTCAAGGTTGGCCTGGGCATCATACATAGTGAGATACCCATGTCAAAAAAGAAGAGCAACAACAACAAAAATCCCAAAAAACAAAGCTCAAAATTACTTGAAAGAATTACTTTTTTGTAAGTAAATCCCCAATTTAATACATATTAGATCCATTTGTTTCAATTACCTCTTCATTTTTACTGATGACTTTTTTCATTTTGGTTGATATTTATTTTATATTTATATAAAACATGTACATGAGTCCAAAGAAATGTTTATAAAAATGTCTATTTGTTGAAGCTCCTGTCTTTTTGTGGTATTCATTTCCCATATTTGTTTGGTAATGCTTGCTCATGTTTGATTTGAAATCCGATGATGTCTTCTTTCTTTCTTTTTTATTTGGCTTTTAAAATCAATTAATTTTATTTATACATTTTAGATATATATAATGATCACATTCACTATAGGAAGTTTGCACCTGTACATGATATGTATTGATTTTTTTCCCATTTCCCTCCCCTCCCTTTAACCCCTCTTTTCTTCTTTATTCACAAATGCTTGTTTCCATCTTTTATTTTCTTTTATACTCTTCCTTTTCCTCTCCCCCTCTGCCACTTCCCCTCTCATTTGAATGTTTTCTTTATATTAGACAATATGTATTATATATTTTGGTCCTTCTTCCATTTCTCACCCTAGAGAAATCATATATTTGAACATGTGTGTCCAATTTATTTCACTGCAGAATATGATCTCAAGGTCCATTTATCTAGAAATGTCTCCAATTTATCTTTCTTTATGGCACAATAGAATTCCATTGTATAATAGCAGAAGAAATCAACAAATGGGATCTCATACCATTAAAAAGCTTCTGCACAGCAAAAGAAACCTCTGGCAGAGCAAAAAAACAACCAACAAATTGGGAAAAAAATTTTTACCAGTGGTTTCTCAGACAAAGGGCTACTATCTAGAATATACAAAGAGCTTAAAAATGTCCACCACCCCAATTTAAGGACCCAAGTGAAAAATGGCCATCTGAAATGAACGGACTCTTTTCAGAGGAAGACGTAAAAGCAGCTAAGAAACATGAAGTAATGTTCAATATCACGAGTCATTTGAGAGATGCAGATGAAAACAACACAGACTTTATCTCACTCCACAAAGAATGGCTGCTATCTCGAAATTAACCAGCAAGAAATGCTGGTGAGGCTGTGGGGAGAAAGGAAACCTTTTCCACTGTTAGTGGGAATGTAGACCGGTGCAACCAGTATGGAGATCAGTGTGAAGATTCCTCAAAAAACTTGGATTAGAGATCCCTTTCAACCCTGCTTTTCCCCTGCTAGGTATGTACATGAAAGAATTAAAAAATTCATATCACAGTGACATATATGCACCCATATTCATAGCAGCTCAATTTGTGATAGCTGAATCTTGGAAACAACCCAAATGTCCATCAACTGGAGACTGGATAAGGAAGAGGTGGTTTTTCTATAAAATGGAGTATTACTTTGCAATAAAGAATGATAAATTTGAGTCATTTATATTCAAATGGATATATCTTGAGGATATACTCATAAGTGAAATAAATAGGTCGCAGATCTTTAAATATTGTATCTTTTCTCTGGTATGAGAAACTGAAAATGTAAATGAGCTCTAGAATATATGATGGATATTGTGAAATAGAAAATATTGAAAGGGAAGGGCCGGAGATTCAGCTCAGTGGTTCTGGTGCCTGCCTCGCAAGCGCAGGGTCCCGAGCTTGATCCCTGGTAACCACATACAATGCTGGGCATGGTGACTCACGCCCACTAGCAATCAGTACCACATACCACAGTGACTGGCATGGTGGCTCATGCCTGTAATCCCATCACTTGGGAGGCAGAGGCAGGAGATTGCTGAGTTCCAGGTTTGCCTGGGCTACATAGTGAGCTCAGGGCTAGCCTGAATTATACAGCAAGACCCTGTCTCAAAAAAAAATATTGAAAGAGAAATGGGGTGCAGGGGTAAGTAACAAGGGGAAGAAAAAAATATGGTAGTAAAAAAAGGGATACAAAGCTTAGGGGTGGAGGTTGTAGTGTGGGTTATGGAATGGGAAAAGTGAGAATTAAATTGTGTCATATGCTAGTACAAATTCTCAATATTGTGTGTGATCACAATGTGTATATATAATTTACCAATAAAGATTAAAATAAAACTAGGAAAAATATTTCACATTGTCTTTATCTATTCATGGATTGACGGGCATTTAGGTTGTTTTAATATGTGTCTAGGAATCTCTCCATTTCTTCTGTGTTTTTCATCTTCTTTGAATATAGGGTCTCAAGGTAGATATTGAAGATTTTCTGGTTTTCTTCTGGATCTGTTGTAATTAATCCTTTTCATTCCTCTTTTCTTTTCTTTTCTTTTCTTGTCTTATCTTTTCTTTTTTCTTTTTTGAGACAGAGTCTCACTTTGTATTTCAGGTGGGCCTTGAACTCACTGTGTAGCCCAGGCAAGCCTCGAACTCAGCAATCCTACTGCCTCTGCCTCCCGAGTGCTGGGATTACAGGTATGAGGCACTATGTCCAGCATTGTGGTATGTAGTTCTGATTATTGATGGGTGTGTGTCACCATACTTAGTCTTGTTGAATATGGTTACTGGGGATCGAACTCAGGACCTTGCACTTACTAGGCAGGTGTTGGAATCACTGACCTAAATCTCTGGCCCTTCCTTTTCATTCTTAATTGCATGAATTTAAGACTTTCTTTCCTTTTTTCCATAAGGTTGGTGAGAAGTTTGTGAATTTTATTTAATTTTTAAATGGAGTCGGGCGTGGTGGCTCCGCCTGTAATCCCACCACTCAGGAGGCAGAAACAGGAGGATTGCTGAGTTCAAGGCTTGTCTGGGCTACATAGTGAGCTCAGGGCCAGCCTGAACTACAAAGCAAGACCCTTCCTCAAAAAAAAATTTTAATGGACTAATTCATTGACTTTATTATTTTCTTAGTCTCTGTTGCATTAATTTCTGCTCTGATCTTTATAATTTCCTTCCATGTATGAGCTTTGGATTTGATTGCTTTTTTGTGTGTGTTTTCTAGAAGTTTGGCATTCAACATTAGAGTGTTTATTTGTGTTCACTCTGTTTTCCTGATATGTGAATTAACTGCTGTAAAGTTCCATTGTAGGACTACTTTCATTGTGTTTCACAAGTTCCAGAATGTTGTATTGGCCTTATTTCCTTATTGTAAATTCCTTCCAAATTCTTCAGTGACCCATTGGTTGTTGACAAGGGTGTTATTTAATTTCCATGTGTTTATGTAATTTTTGTGGTTTCTTTTGGTACCGATTTACAATTTTATTACACTATGGTATGATAATGTGCATGGGCAATTTCAGTTCTTTTGCATTTACCTAAGCATTTTTTAAGAGCTTGTATATAATCTCTTTTGGAGAACGTCTCATGCATCTCTGAGAAGACTGTTCTAATGTTGCAGGGTTTAATATTCTGTAGACATTTACTAAATCCATTTGTTCACAGATTTTGTTTAGCTATGATATTTATTTGTCAATTTTTTTTGGTGAAGTCTGTCTGTGACAGTGGGGTATTGAGGTTCCCCCATTATTATTGTTTTAGTGCAATTTTGATTTTTTGTGTCAGT
>PVIC010033386.1:0-20156 GCA_004025085.1 Thryonomys swinderianus
AAAAAACACAGTGAGAAACAGAAGGATGGTGTATGAAGTAAACACATATGGACAGTTGGCCACTTTTATTTGTATTCCGGAAAACTGGTCATTTAACTTGTATATTTCATTTCCACGTTTATAAATAGGCAGTAAGACATAATTCAAAGTTGTTAGGATTAAAATATACCTGTTAGCACAATAGACAAGCAGGAGGATCACATTTTCCATTATAAAAGTGTTCAGAATTGCTGGGTTTGGAGTTATACTGGTGTCGTCCACTGTGTAGAAGTTAATACAGGTGATTCCCTGTGGAGTGTAAGAGAATTTAGGAGGTCATCTAGCTATGCAGTATGGAAACAAGAAGAGGATTCTGTTAGACACAGGACACAGTATAGACTACAAAGATTTTTTATAGGTAGCATTTCAGTTTCCTGTGTGAACTTTCTTTTGACCATTCTTTCAAAAAATGAAACGTATACAGGATTTAAAAGGTCAGCATGGTATAAAAAGACATATAGTGAAACCTAAGTCTCTCTTCTTCCTCTCACTCCCACCGGTCCTTGCCCAGGGCTAATAACTTTAATGCACATTTTGAATGAGCACATGAGTGTGTCTGTAGGAATATTTCCTAGATGTGCAGGTGCTGTTTCACGGGACATGTACACTTTCGATTGAGAAAAGTATGCGCACTTTGTCCTCCTGAGAGATCTTAGAGATTCACATTCCGCTCCAAGGGGTTTATCAGTGTCAGTGTTGATGGCTCGGTATTGGCTGCCATCTTATCTTCAGGTAGCCAATGGGATGAAAGATACTTACTGTTCCTGTTCCGTCCGTTGGAAGTGGGGTTGAGCATCGTTTTGCACATTCACTAGTCATTTCACTTTTCTTCTCCGAAGGGCCCGACTCTGACGTGGTGAACCAGTGGGGAGCTGCCCAGACCCTTTGTCAGGGCCCAAGTACTCTTTCTGTCATTGACTGCATGTGGAAAAAAATCACCCTTCACTCCCTCTTTTGGGGTTGCTGAAGCTGAAGAGAACCCCTGTGTTCAGCGCTAGTCAGCGTGACACTAGAAAGACTCAGGCCATTGTTAGCAGGTTGGGACAACCCTAGTGGCCACCCCAGCTCCAGAACTTCCAAGTAACTCATGAGCTCACGTGGTGTCCTTAGTGCCCTGTCCTTCCTCTCTCTGTGGCTCACCCTGCGACCACAGCCAGCAAGCCCGCCTGCTGGGCCCCCTCGCCCATCTGCTTTCCTGCCTGCAGGTGAAGGACCCTAGCACTCCTCATTGTGTACGAGGTTGTTGTCTTCCGAGGATCTTGAAAGTAATCGGTTTCAGAGAAATTACCCTGTTGTCTAACAGACGAGTTGCAAATACTTTTGGTTCTCTGTCTTTTGCTTTTTTCTTTGTTGTCAGTTTTCCTTGCCTTTCAGGAATTTCAAATGCTAATGCAAATTTAGCTGGGTTTTTTTCCTCTTCTATCTTTTGATTTATGGCATATTTTTTTAGTCTCTTACCTAGTAGAGCCTTTGTTATGCTCAGATTATTTTTTAATATTCCCCTTTTTTCTTCTAAGAAAATACCCTTTTTTTTTTTTTTTGCATTTAAGTTCTGGAGCCATCTGGGATTTACTTTGATGTAAGACCTAAGAGTGGAACCGACATCATCAGTACCCATACAGTAACTGGCCATGGATGTCAACGTATTGATTAGATAATTCATCGTTTGTGCACATCTCACAAGATGGGGCATGTTCAGGGTGGTCTGTCCATGAACTCTTCTGCATTTGAAATGCCAACTTTCTATATGATAAGTTTCTTTGTGCCTGTCTATTTCTGAAAGAATTTTGCCCCATTTTTTCTGGCTTTTGATTTGTTAGTAAGAAACTATTCTCATTGCCTTTGCTTTATAGTATATTTTACTATCCAGTAGAGCTAATAAACCTGTATTTTAGAATTTCCTTGGCAATTCTCATGGTTTATTTTTCATTTGCATTTTAAAATGGACTTTTTAAGTTTCAAAGAATTCTTATTGGCATTTTTATTGGGATCACGTTAAATTTATAAATAATATGGGGGAAAATGGCATCTACAGTGCATTTAAGAGCAAAGTATATCTTTTCACTAGTCATCCTTTATGTCTCTCTGTAGGTTTTTAAATTGTTTTTTGTGAATTTTATGTTTCTTAAACTTAACTCTTAAAAATACATGCCCATTTAGCTCTTTAAATATGATCTTCTGTATATTTAATTGGCTTTAGAAAAGCTATTTCTATTAGTTTTATAACCACAATCTTACTTTTTTCTATTTCCACTCATATGGAATTATTTTTTTTACATATGGTACATGCATAGTCTACAAATATAATAATTCTGTCTCTTTTCCCTTTGATTATTTATAACTTTCACCTAATTGTCCTGAGTTATACTAACTGAAAAGTGTGAAATTATAAAATATTGGTAGTGACCCTTCTAGTTTTAATAAGAATGCTTTGCATCTATTACCATTAAGCACGTTTGGGGCTTTGAATTAGGATATATTTATACCTGTCTTTGGCATATTAAGAGCTATTGTGAGATCCCCACTTTAATAAGAACTTATCAATAGATCAGATTTTGATTTGTTTCAAATGCTTTTGTCTGCATCTATAGACATGACTCTACGGTTGTTCTCCTTTAACCTATCAATACTATGAATCCCTGTTGATTCTCTTCTCCCTGTGACTTAGTCCTCTTTGGTTGTGGGATGTTATTATTGTATTGAATGGGTTCTGTTTGTTAATGCTTAATATTTGTACATCATTATTCATAAGTCAGACTGATTTAGATTTTTGTGTGTTTTTTTTTCTTTTTTTGGTCAGGTTTAGAAGCAGTGTCGTAGCTGTTTTAGAAAAATAATTCTGTCCTAAGTTCCTGTTTCAGCATTTTAATATGAATCAGCAGGAAGCCATTTACGGTTGGTGTTTTTGTTAGTTCTTTGAATGTTTCTTAGAGGAAAATATTTAGTGGTAATAAGTACGTAGTAATTGTCAAGGTTGGGTCTGTCCTGGTCAAGCTGAGAAGGGAAAAGGGAAGGAATGAGCCTTGTACTCCTGAGGACTTGAGAGGTGCCAGGAGGAAGATGACGGCCAAGGCTAGGGCAAGACAGGGAGCCGAGGGGTTCAGCTGAGCCACACTGCGAGTGCACACAGAAATCTGGGCACTATTTAAGCTGGTGACAAAGGGAGCAATTTTACAAATTGCTCGTATTATACCACGTTTCCCCCCAAATAAAACCGAACCATAAAATTAAAAAACCTTGCAAACTAGAGATGAAAAATACCAGCCCCAGTTAGCCTGTCCTTGCCTTACCAACCCTTACAAAGTAGCCAGTGGGCAAAAGAACAGTGTTGGCAGCTGAGGCAAGGATGGGCTGATGGGGCTGGCGTTTTCCAGCTCTAGGTCTTAAGACTGACGTTTCTGTGACTAGGTCTTTTTTGGGGCAAAGTGAGTATGTAGTCTAGAGGTATGAATCTTCAAATGTAGCAAGATGTGCACGAGGGCAGTGTTGTCTCATTTCCTTCTGTTCTCGGCTTTGCACCTTGCTGAGAGACGTTCCCACGTTCACTCTCCTGTTCCTCCTCCTGCTTGCTCAGCCTGTGACCCACTTGGCTGCATGCGCTTGCGCGGGTATCTGGGTGTCTCTTCCCTCTACAGCGCGTCCAAGGCAGCAGCTCCATACCAGTGTCCAGTGGGCATTCACAGGAAGTTTCCGTGCTATGGGTGCTTTCTGTAGGGAGATTTGACAACACTCCCACCCACAGCAGTAGGTAGTGACCTTCCAGACGGGCCTGTGGGACCTTTTCCGGTGCCTGATGGAGTCACGTTTCTGACACTGGCTCTTACGCGTTGGGTCAGTCTTGTCTTCATGAAGTCAAGTCATGATAGCATTGATTTGCTCTGCAGTCTTGTACCTGTGGAAGTCTGGGCACCTTTTCTAAAGCCTTTCTGAGTTTGTTTTTGCAGTCTATTTCTAAAAAAAAATTTAAATGTATTTTTATGCTTTCCTTTTTTTTTGTTATTCTTTCTTGTGCTGGACACTGGAATTAAATTGGATCAGTTTGGGTTTTTTTTTTAGATTTTTCTTTTACTCTCCAGGTTTCTCTTTGCTAGTCCTGAGCAATCATGTTAGATTCGGCCAACAGGGCACAAGATTACATAATAACGTCTATTGGCCTAAAATTGTTCTAGTCACAAATTGTTTTGATAAATTCTTCCTCTCGCATTTTGTGTCAGTTCCACACTTTGATCATAAAAATTTTACTCCCAATAGCAGAGGTAGTAAATTGAAAAACTTAATATGTAAGAGAAACCTATGGATATGACATTAACCCCAGAAGTCAATCTTGTACCCCTTTATAAAGCCTCTAAATATATCTCTGAAATAGGAGCCCAGTGTGTGGAATGGTAGAACAAATCCTTGATTGGGTTTTGGCTTTAAAAATAGAAGTGTTCTGGGGGGTCCAATTTACACTTTTCGGTTGCAATACCAACGGATAAGGGTATTGCAAATAGCGTGGGAGTCGGTAGGATTTCAGGTTCTGAAAGGAGGTTTCTTATGTGAAAAATAGTTTTTCATGACAAGCTGCTTGTCAAGACTTTCAGCAGCTTCTCTTTTCATTTATTTATTTGGTTGGAGGGAGTTTAAGAAGGTGTTTGGTGTATTTTGTGCTGGTAGCATACACGTCAAAAACATACGACTAAAAATATTCCCCAATTATGAATATATAGTAGTTTCTTCTTCTTTCTTTTCCCCCTCAGAGCACCGGTAGTGAAGCTTGGACACAGGGCTGGTCCTGGTAGAATTGCCTGAGCTAAGTTTTCTGCCTGTAGCTCCATTGGTTATTCCTTACTAAGACCTTGGGATCCTCCCGTACTTCTGTCTCCCCAGTTTCTCTCCATGGGTTGGGCCTCCCTCATCTGTCCACCATAGAAGCCTATCTTTCATGGTTCCCTTGCTTTGGGTCAAGGCACTCTTTGGGACTTAAAGCACAGAAGCATTATGGGACCTACGGGGGTCATCATGGTACATTTGCAGAAGGATATGACTATTCGACTACATCTTTCAGGTGAGTAGAATTTCTACAAGGGGGTCTTAACTAGCCATATCTCTATTGTGTACCCTGCCAAGCAGCACAGTTCCTTAGCCTACTTTAAAGACAAACACCTCGACCCAAAGGTATTGAAGGGATCATGGTCTTGTAGAAAATGTTGACCCTGTACTCAGTCCTCTGTCTAACCATAAAGCAAGGAAAGCCAGGCCAACTTTTGTTCCTCTACCTTTGCATTTTTGGAAATGGGTAGACCCTGATAAAAGGAGACAGTTAACATGTGGAAGAGAAATTGTTTGTGTCTTAAAAAATAAGTTCGACATTGTACATTCAGTGTACTGTGAATGTATGTGCATACACCGGTGGTGACATTTATAGCAGTACAACTGAGAATGTGCAAACGAAGTCTGCGAAGTGCCACATGGTGTCCTCCAGCATCGAGCAGAACTCTTCTGGTGTGAGGGGAGTTTCCAGTCAGGTAGCAGTTCCTTTCCATCTCTTTGCTTCCGTTGTAGTTTTAAAGGCAACCTAGCAAGAGGGCTCGAATTTTGAGAAAATAATACTGAAAGCACAATAGGACAGCTTTTTATTTTTCTTGTCCATTTATTTATAGATCCTTTCTGCCCATCAGCTGCCCTGATAGCAGCCACCCAGGCAAGATGACAGGTGATTCCTGTTGTGTGGCTTAGTCTCTGGATCTATTAAAAGAATAGGAAGCGAGAGGTTTCCCAGAAGGTCTCCCTAACAGTCAAGCTCAGTGGATGTTCTGAAGGGCTCTGCTTCCCCCTGCAAGAATTCAGTCCTTGGAGGATGTGGAGGTACTGTGGGGCTGCCAGCCTGGGGAGCCTCAGTCCACTCCATTACCTCTCACCTGGGAATCAAAAAGCTTTTCATGAAGTTATCCAACAGTTGACATGTTAAGACCTTCTTCCTTTTGGTCCTGGGCTGACTTTAATGAATAATTAAATACTGTCCTTTAATTTCTTTGTGATCTTCTTTTCGAGCCAAACTCTGGTTCTTCTCAGGCCAAATGTGCTGCTACTTCTCACCTGTTATGCTAAACGTAAGTTTCCCAAATTGTGTCCTGTAGAACACTACTTATTGGCATGGTCAATATAGACGTTCTGTTGGGAAATACTGGTGTGATCAGTTTAGTTTGGGTGTTACTGACCTGCTGGCTTCCCCTCATGTTGCTTCTCAGTATATGTTAGCATGCTAAAAGTGAAGAAATCTGTAGTTTTTTTTTTTTTTTTAAAGCTTTCAACTTTTGTCTCGTCCAGTATTTGTACGTTTTTTTGCCTAGGACCAGCCCTCTCCCCCAAGTACCTTATAACACCCTCCCATGCTCAGGGGCACCAAAGGTCTGCAGAGGACAGTTTGTACCGTTCACAGTGAGACCTCTGTGCTTGGCTTGAGTTTCACTCTCCCCAGTTCAGTCCTTTAAGTGGTGGTGGGAGATTGGTCTGGACGCCTGGAGGGACTTGGGTTTCTTAAAGTCCTAAAGCCTATATGCTCTGTCCCAGGGTTTCTAAAGGTCCGTGACGGAAACAGGCAAGCACTGTATCTTGAGCCCTTTCAGAGTGGTCCAAGCAGGGCTTTTTCCCAATTATATGAAGTCTGTCCTCTGAAGATTTTGGTCCGTATGTCATTCAGCATCTACACAGGCATCTAGCTCCATCCCACATCTGTGTGAGTCACTTTTTTAAAGTACTTCTTTTTTAAAAAGTGTCTCATGCACATAGACAATTAGAGAGAGAGAAAAAAAAACAGTAAAAATAAATCCTGTTGTTTAATTTAAAAACCCAAATGAATCTTAAGTACCAAATACATATGTTTCTCACTTTCCCAGATTACCAAGATCTTACCACCTTTGTACTGTCCTACTCCAAGCATTCGAGGTAGCATTTTTCACTGGACAGTGAATGATGTGGAAAGAGCATGTCAAAATAGAGGTGATACCGTATTAAGGTTTACCAAATGACTCAACATAAACAAAACATGGAGCTGGGTGTGGTGGCTCACGCCTGTCATCCCAGCACTCGGGAGGCAGAGGCAGGAGGATTGCTGAGTTCAAGGCTTGCCTGGGCTACATAATGAGTTCAGGGCCAGCCTGAACTACAAAGCGAGACCCTGTCTCAGAAAAACGACAAAACAAACAGAACAAAAATAAACAAAGCATAAACAAAGTCCATGGTAACAATCTGCTTCAGGGTAGCAGCATACCGGATGTCTCCTTCCAGATAATTATGGTATCCTGATGAACTCTAACTTTCCATTTTATATACTCCTCTTTCAAGATTGTTGCCCAGGAAATGGGATACAGAAAGTTATTCTTGTTGAGTGGATTTATTGATGGTATGATATTTATGTCAGAATTGGAAACCTGTTATCACCTATTATTTCATCATTAAATGTAATGCATGAACTGTGTCATTTTATAGCTGTCCATTACTGTGTTAATGGAATGTAGTGCAAACTGATTGTTCAGCAAGAGTGGCATGCATCTATCTAAGCACACATTTGCAATTTAAAAATAGCCATTGCACCTTAGCTATGTTCTGAGCCCTGAGCGAAGGTGTGTCTGGTGGCTTCAGAGAACTTCTGTGCCTGGGAAGCCCGTCCATTGGCACAAGTCTTGGGATTTGCTGCTGCAGGCTGCTGGTACTGTGAGCTGTGAGCTCAGTCGGGCAGTGGGGCTCACAGTGCCGGGAAAGGACAAGTGTGTGCAGAGTGTGTTAATTTTTCAGGAAATAGCTTGAAGTTCGCTCCTCTAAGGGAGCTGTTACTCCAGGCAGGCAGAGCAGTGCATACCTATAATCCCAGGTACTCCAGGAGCTGAGGCAGGAAGATTGCAGGTTGTAGGCCAACTTGGGCAATTTAGCAAAGCCCTGTCTCAAAAGAAATATTTAAGAAGACTAGAGATGTAGCTTAGTGGTAGAATACCTGCCTAACACGCGAAAGATCCTGGGATCATTCCTTAACCCTGCAAAAAATAGAAGTGGGGCGGGGGAAGCAAGGAACATAATGTTAAACAATACAAAGATGGCTGGGCTGCAGACTCTAACTTTGGACTATTTTGAGCTCCAGATAAAAAACAGCTTTGGAAGTTAGACCTGCAGTTGCTGCTGCTGCTCTTTTCTGGACCGTGAGTCTGTTCTGCAGTCTGAATGATGAAGAACCTGCAGAACAGCAAGACGAGCCTGAACGTGCAGTGCTCAGAAAGCAGCTCCGGAGGACACAGACCTGGGTTTTGTTGGTTTCTTACTTTTCATTTGTATTAGGGAATGCTGGATATGTTTGTCTTTGTCTGGAAAACTAATCCTGCCCCTTTCCTCACCCGCCTCTGTTCAAGTCCTGCCAGCGTTGGTCTTTGGTTATTCAAAGTCAGATGGGCCTGGGTGGTGCCAGCATCTCAGGAAGTACCGCACACAAAGCCGAGGCCGTCCTGACACTGGACGCAAAAGTGACCATTGTGGGTCTCATCTGCGCAGCACACACTGTAGGAAAAGATGGTATCCTGGGTAGGAAAACACTGTGGACCAAGTTCTGAGTGGGTTACCATGGTGATGTGTTATTACTGTCCTCATAGTTAAGGTCACTGTCCTCCCTGCCGCTCTTGAGTTGGTTCGCAAGGCCTAAATCTGAATTATACTGTGAGTTCTGCCTCAAGAACTTAGCTGTTGGGGTGTGTGTCCATTTATTGTGTGTTTACAAGGAACAAAGTTCCTTTAGTTCCCCTGTTCCATCTCGGGGTGACAGTGTACCCATGCCAGTGTGTTATTTCTCATTATACTGCATTCTTTTAAAGAGAAATGATAGTTATCATACTTTGAAAGAAGAAAGTACTTAAATGATTGTCTTTGAGTTGTTGATATTAACTGTAGACGGACCCCAAGATTCCATATGGGCTATGCATGTATTTAACTATCAGTTTCACCGCTATTAAAATGGACCCACCACAGTGTCAAGTCCAGGGTGTGGGGGAGGTGAAGAGAACCACGACTTCTGTTTTTTGTGGCCAGGAAGGATTCCACAGTCTTTGAGAAATAGTGAAAAATAAATTCTGCATGTGATACTTTTGATTTAAATGAGGATCAACCCTAAAAACAAAACAGGTCATGAAGAAAGATAAGAAAAACCTACCGTGTGGGCCTTTAGCAACCTTTTCTCTTGAACTTTGGAGGAGCTGGAAGCATTTCTGTCTCCCTCAAGCTTTGAATTTCCCCCTTCTTCACGACACATCTGGAGCAGGTTTGCCAACTGTTTCCAAGGTGGCAGAGAAGTGCTGATTGGGTTAAGGTCTCGCTGGCTCCCGGCAGACTCCTGGTCCTGGTCCCAGTGTTGCTTGGTTTCTACTGACTGGCTCGCAGGCTAGAGTTTCACTTTCAGTTTATCATTGGTTCACACCTGGGATTCTGATAGTTCTGCTCCGTGCTTTCCTGGTGCTGTGCAGAACTACCTGTGTACAGGGATAGAGATATATAAGAATTTTGTAGTTATGTGGTTTAAAAATTTGTTGGTAATTGTATTTCTGCAGATGTGGAAATACAAGTCTCTGACATTACAAATATGAAAATAACATCAAAGTGTGAGAAAAAACTCTCACACTTAGATATTATTCTAACACTCTGGGGAATAAAATAGGCTTTCTTAGTGGGCTGTGTCTGCACATGCATGCGGTAAGTGCAATGTATCATATTATTCCTCCAGCATTATGGTATAAACTGATAACAACGTGAAAGTTTTCTTAAGGCAAACATTTAAGTAGGACTTCGTCAGAAATAAAACAATATAAAGAAGAAAACTCATCGGTATGAGTGTGGAAAAAATGAAGAAGTACTTTTTGTATTTCCTAAGAATTCTTGATTTCATCTGGGAAGAAGCCCCACTCTAAGAGACACACTGCAAGCAAGGCAGGTGTGGTGGTTCATACCCGTATCACAGCACTCTGGAGAGCAGAAACAGGCATATCCCAAATTGGACCCTAGCCTGGGTAATATTTGCAAAATAAAAAGTAAAAATGACTGGAGTTGTAGCTCTGTGTGGAGGCCCTGGTGTCCATTCCCAGCTCCCTGACCAAAAACAAAAACCAAACAGCCAGGGACATTTAGTTCTTCTTCCTGAAGGGGAAAAAAAAAAAAAAAAAATGGTGACTTCTTGATAGAGTTTACCCACATTAAAAGGAAATGAAGGTAGTCATTTTTTAAATTCTTTTTTTCTAACCAGTGGGTATGAAGGCTGAACAAAATCACATTTGGCTCATTTCACAAAGACGCGCTTAGCCTATTTTTGAAGAACTACTGTTCATAAATTACACAGCTCTTTATCAGTTTATAATTTCTGGTCCAAGGACCAGTCCTGATCCTTGGTTTGTTTTCTGAAACTATCTGATTTTAAAAGCAAGCTAATTATGAACCCTGAGTGTTTTATCTTCCTGTGCGCTCGTCAAAGCAAGGGAAGCAGTGGAATACTTATATACAGAGACCTAAAAACAAAAACACATTCTCTTTACACAGGTAGTTAAGGCCAAAAGAAGAACAGTTTTTAATGTGCATTTCCTAATAGACCAAATAATTGCTTGAATTCTGAACCTAACTGTCCTAGGGAAAAGTACCTTTGTAAGTAGTTCTGTTAGGTCTGTGGCCAGTGGGAGAAAGGCAGGAGCCACTTGTTGAAGGAAGGTTCTGACCCTCCTGAAAGGCACCACCTCTGGAAAGTGTCCAGTGTGTCCACACTCATTTCATTTATTGGGTCGAGAATGATCAGAATAAGTCAAAAGGCTGAAAACTATGGATACGTTTTGTTGTCCAAAGTGAGATTTTTTTTTTTTTTAGGAGAATATGTTCGCTTTTACAAATCCAACTTGGGCAATCACATGGTTTTGTATTATTAATGGAACCCCGAGGGTTGAAAATTTAAAAAAAAAAAAAAGCTTTGCTCAGTTTCTCCTGGATCAGTGATCAAGCCAGTCCTCAATGAATTCTTGCTCTTCCTGGGTCTCGGCCAAGGGCCTTACATGTACCCTTTTGCTCCTGCCTTAGGGAGGTTGCAAGTTGTGGAATGTGTCATGGCGAGCTTGGCTTTCACCCTCTGCGCAGCAGAACTCATGCTCTTTGCTAAGACTAGCTTAGATGTCTTTATCTAAGAAGGGAAGTCTCTTCTAGGCCAAACCGATGGAGAAACATGCCAGACTGTTAACCCTGTAGGTCATCAGTAACCCCTAAAGTCTGTGTGCAGAGTGGCCTGGCCAAGACTTTAGGAATTTTCTAGAAAGACATGGAAGTTTCATTGAGTCAGATAGCTAAGTCAGGCTGCTCATCATGGGGACCAGAGGAGAGGTCTGCAGCTGGAGGGAAGATCCTAGAGATTTTCACTTCCTAAACTGTGCTTCTAGAAAGCAAGGCCCTCCCTGCCTGAGTCTGTGGCCGTATCCTTAAAGAAGTAAGACAGTGCTTTGCATGTACGTGACCTCTCCTGTCAGTTGTGTTTTGATGATATACTTGTGAGACTTTGCCTCCTCCTGGGGAATGTAAGTGTATTTTGGTGCAGTTGAAGGTTTATTTTCATTGTGCCTGAGGACGTGATAGATGTGGTAGGTGTCAAAAGGTAAGGCAGTGGTTTACCCTGGGCTGAAGGAGAGTGGAGAAGATAGGCTTGTGGTATCTGCACAGGTGCTCATGGCTTTGCAGCCCCTGTCTGATCCTCTCCCGTGGCCAGTTAACCTAGTGACCACCGCTCCCTGGGTTTCCCTGCCGGCCCCTGACGCACAAGACACTTCCACTCTGGGTTTCTTGATCCTGTTTAGACACTCTCTAGATTTTTTTTTTTTTTTTTGCTTTAGCGTATTTTGTTTTCATAATAAGATAGTTATATAAACCTGTTATATGGGTAAATTAAATTTATTTTACTGCTATTACCACCATTATCCTAAATTTTGTGTTAGTCATGTATGCAAATCTGTACCTGTCCCCTAGTTAGGAAGCTCAGGAAGGTGTCCAGACGGCTTTCTTTCTGTGTCCCGGAAGCTGTTAGCAATCACGGGGCCGAAACTTCGGATATTGTCAGGTTGACTTGTTTCACATATACATTCATGATTCAGAAACTATTTCCTTTTGAAGGAGTACTTCTTTTTAAAAAGACATCTGTTCTTTTGTTGGGGGATGTCGAACAAAGCTGTTGTTTCTCTTCTACATTTCCCAGTATTTACAGGTTTGCTTTTGGAGAGTTTACCTTTTTGAAGCATCCTTAGTTATTATTAAACTATTGTGTTTCCATACTTCGATGAATCTAATAAAAAAGCAGGCTATTTTTATGAACCACCAGATTTCACAGCCATCGAGTGTTCCACTTTGGTACAAAGAGAAACATAACAGGATTTATTCACCATGTTCTTTATATTTACGAAGGTGTCAGTAGTGAAAATAATCCACATTTATAGGTATGTTGTATAAACCCACCACACAAATGGTTGCACCAGATGCAAAGGTTGCTTTTTCCTGCCGGAAGTACAAGGGACCTTATTTCTACCCTAGCAGTTAACTCAGTGTTTGTTCTTCCCGTTGTTTGCATTTCTGACAAGAGCACTATTACTACAGACTGAGACTATATCTAAAAGCCAGAGGAGATTCTATTTATGTTTATCATCGCTGAAGAAGAAGCCCTGAATTAGTGTGTTTCTGTTTTTTTTCAAATTATAATTATAGCACATTGAAATTTATGTTTTCATTAGTCATCTTTTGACATTATTTATTAGAGCATCATGAGATGGCTAATTAAAAATAAAATTGGAAGAAAGGGTCAGAAGTGGGATATTTAATGCCAGTGTAATATGAGCCAGAATGATTATGTTTTCTTTACTCTAAAAAATTTTCTGACAGCAGTGTCCATCTAGTGACCTTCTGCTGAATGGACTTTGTTTTTCCGTGGTGGAGATCATGGCCTATTGATCACTCAACCATCTGCAAAGATATAAAAATTAATAATTTTCTTGTTGACATGCGTACATGCTAGCATGTGGTTGTACTTTGGGGAAATTAAGATGAATTGAATTTATTTTTCCAGCATGGAATGGTTACTGTAAATCGCTCTGAATTATGCATTTCAACTAATTTCTCCTTCCATTTTATCCCAAGAAAGACAGATTAGTGAGCAAATGTCTGCTTTTTAAAAGACTTGAATGCAGATCTGATTTCTCTTTTTTAAAGTGAGAGGGAAGGAGAAAGTGGGGGACACCATGAGAAATGCCCAGGGGGTCCCCCTGGTCTTCTGGGTGACACCCCACCTTCCCTCTTTACCATCGGTGACATTTAACCCAAAGGAGGACTGACTTGAGTTTTCAGAGCCGAGAACTGCTTGCCTTCTCTGTCACACTCCCGCCCTATGCTGCCTAAATTGGCATTTCTGCCCAGGCCTGTCCCACAGCACTCAGTGAACTCAGATGTTGGCACCTCGGCTTTCGTCTTAGAGTAAGTGAGCACATAGGTAAGAAGTGCTCAGATCCCTTTCTGACCCACAGTAAATAGTATAGTGAGTTCACATTTAGCAATTAGGAGTACTGGATCCCCGGTTCTGGAGTTTTCCAGCAAATGGCCAGAGCCCCCTCTCTTCCCTCAGTCCTTCCTCACAACCTTCTGCCCCAGCCTGCCCTGGAGTAGCTTCCAAAGATACCGCAGCTGTGTCCCCTTGGGACGTATGGAGCCACCCCGCCCCCCAGGAAGGGCTGCTTCCATCTGCCAGGCGTCTATTTCACCCAGGGATCTAGATTTCCTTTCTGCAGATGATTCACTCTCCCAACACTGATTGGTTTATTTTGAATGGAGAAAATGCAGATAGGAGTTATTTATTTTTGCTAAGTCATGGGCAGGATCGGGCTACCTGGAGAGTTATTGAACTAGGCCCCAGGAAAAGCAAAGGGTCAGGGACATGACTGATTCTCAGCATGTTCCAGAGGCCACGTGTGGCCCTCACGCAGGTTGGGAGGGCCCACCCCTGGGCTGCTTTGTGTTTGGCCTCGCTGAATATTACAGAAAGCTAAGTCACATGTGCATAGTCTAGGTTACACGTGTGTGCTCATGTTACTTGCATGCATGCAGCCTAAAGAAGCCTCCCATTTGGAGTGAGAAGACCTGGGCTTCGCCAGTGCCAATGAGCTGTTTACAAAACCTAGCTGAGGGCCGGAGGATTAGCTCAGTGGTTCCCGCACCTGCCCTGCGAGCGCAAGGCCCTGAGTTCAGTCCCCGGTAACCGCATACAATGCTGGGTGTGGAGACTCACGCCCACCAGCCATCAATACCACATATCACAGTGCTGGGCGTGGTGGCTCACGCCTGTCATCCCGGCACTTGGGAGGCAGAGACAGGAGGATTGCTGAGTTCCAGGCTTGCCTGGGCTACATAGTGAGCTCAGGGCCAGCCTGAACTACAAAGTGAGACCCTGTCTCAAAAAAAACAAAACAAAACAAAAAAACCTAGCTGAGTTTCAGGACTAATTGTGAAGACAGATGCCAGCCTTCTCGTCATTGAATTTTAAAGCCTTTTCTCCTCTCTTTCTGTGTCTCCTAACATTTTATTAGAAACGCTTCCAAACATACAAAACACTTGAAAGAAATTTACAGAGAAAACCTATCCCAGGGTGGATTTTAATGGCAGTAATGCCCACCAACAGCGATCGCATACTAAATCCTCATGCTCCAGGTACTGTGCTAAACCCTTTACCTACATTCCCCTCCTTTAATCCTCTTAATAGCTTTATGGCTAGATATGCTTATCTCCATTTTATGGGTAAAGAAATCAAGGCAGAAAGAGATTAAATTGCATACTCGGAATACTTCTAGCTGTTCAGTGGTAAAACACAATTTAAACCTAGGTCTGTTAAAGCTGAATTTGAGGGACCTAACTAAGCACCCCACTGCCAAAACATCTCTTGCTGCTGCCTGCAGAGCATTCACAAAGCATGAAGTTGATTCGTCCATTTTTTCATGGGATCAAAACCTTTAAAACCCAATCTAAATGTTGTGTTTTCTGATCTTGACCTCCCGGGCCTCTCCTCTTCTTTTTTTTCAACCTGCGAAATAAGTGCATTGTAGATTCTGAGCCTCTCCCAGCCCTGAGATCATGGCCGGCCAGCTCTGCTCCCCATCATCAGTCGTTAGAGGCGCACCTCTACCTTGTCCGTTTCAGAACAAAGGCGAGTTACCGTCATTCTCTGGGGCTGTAGCTGGTCCGTTATTATGGCCCTGTTATTATAAGTGATATTACTATACCTTTTCAGAGCAGTGGGAAGAGATTCATTTGCTCTTATCCCTTCCAGTTTTCTCAGTCCCTTCCCCGCTTCGATAAGGAAGACATGATGGAATGTAACCATACAGCATTTGGGAGGTTATAAGCAATAATGTTAAAGTATACTTTCAACTTCCTGCTGTTTATAATATACCGTCAGAGATGGAATACATTGGGAAGTGTTCCCTCGAGGGAATTTGTTGGCCAACCAAGTGGGTCATTTGCTTCAATTCTGACCGTAGACTTTGTAGCTGAGGAAAGACTTTGTAGCTGCAATTGGGTCTTGGGATTAGAAGGGGAAGGCTGGAAGACAGGTAGGTAGAGGCCTTCGCTTTCCCTTTAATGTCTCGTGAAACCCTGGCAGGGTTAGCAAAACCCCCAGAACTTGTGATCCTTAGACTGATCTGTCATTCATTAGAACTCACACTTTGAATTCTACCATTGAAAACATAGTGACACTTGAAAAACTGTAAAATACACATGACGTGAAATTCATCATTTAAAAATGTACCATGCCCTTTCTATATATACTTGCTGAAGCCAGATAGTTCTTATAAATGGAATCAATACCATTGGTGACCTTTGGTTTCTGTTTTTTTTTTTTTTAACTTAATCTTTTCTGGAAAACATCACCTTTTAAAATCATCAAGCCTTTTATTTATTTTTGCTTTCAAATCACCCATGGTACCCAATTTTTAAGCCTCTGGAGGAACCTTTTGTGATACCAAGGAGGGTAATATCTAGAAATCAGGAAAGTATCTAGTAACAAGAGTCAGATCAAGAGTAGTTATGTTTCCGTGATGACTCATAAAAGGGACAAATACAGATTTTGGGTTTTTTCCTACCTGGCTGTAAAGGCTGTTAGTATTAACCAGACATGTGAATTTTTAAATTACTGATTAAAAATATATTTTCAGTGATTTTAATTCACTACACTGTCTCTCTGTGAAGAATTGGGGGTACTTGGGGACAGGAATGCGGCCGTAGTGGACTCACCCTGCAGTGGCCCAGGTCTCTTTTGGGGCACCATGTGCGTTCATGTGCTAGACGGGGGCCCCGCTCTCTTCCCGGGCCACAGTGCACTTGTGTCGATTGACTTTACCGACCGCACAACTGCTCTCTTTCGGGGTGCATTGTGATCTGCTTTTGTGATATTCTTTTTGTTTTGTTTTGTTTTTGAGACGGGGTCTCACTTTGTAGTTCAGGCTGGCCCTGAGCTCACTATGTAGCCCAGGCAAGCGTCGAACTCAGCAATCCTCCTGTCTCTGCCTCCCGAATGCTGGGATTACAGGTGTGAGCCACCACGCCCGGCATTGTGGTATGTGGTATTGATGGCTGGTGGGCGTGAGTCACCACGTCCAGCACCGTATATGGTTACCAGGATGGAACTCAGGGCCTTGCACTTTCGAGGCAGGCGCTAGAACCACTGAGCTAAACCTTGTGATCTGCTTTTATCCCCCTGGAGGGAGTTCAGAAGCAGTTCTCACTTGCTAGCTGACACATATCAGAGCATCCATGTGTCCCTGGCAGTGGAGAAAGAGCAGTGCAACCCTTCTGAAAGCTGGAGAGACGGAGAGAATTTTTATGACAAGATGGATGGTACACCCCGGGAGCTCTCTCTGCCCACCTCCCCGCATTGTTCACCCTAATCAGCAGCCTCCCACGTCTGTGCTGTGGTGTCTCTGCTTCTCTTCCCTGGAGTGGATTCCTGGGGAGCCCGGCCCCTGATCCTGCAAGTGGTAGTGGCCAGTAGGAGGCTGCTGACATAAGAGCATCCCTGGGGGTCTTGCACACTGTGTGTGACTGATCTTAAGTTGATATCCCATTTGGCCTTTTTTTCTTTGCTTGTTTTGAAGTTTAAACAAATAAAGAAGAGCTAATAATCCTCAGGTCAGTTTACCATTTTTTAAAAGTACTTTCCAGATAGATTCCTGGAGAGAAACACACGCACACTCATGCACACACACACACACACACACAGAACGTTGTGATATAACGGAAATACTCAAATCAGTCCAACTTAAGTGGAAATGACAAGTAAGCTGACTCTTGAAATTATGTTTCAGTGTGAAACCAAAATCACTCTCCTTCCCTCTCTCTATCCCATTTTTTCCTCCAGATTTAGAATCCTGTGGGTAAGCCTTTTCCACTGGCTGCATAATTAGGTGGATTAATTAGCGCCTGTCCTATAGGTGTAAGAAGTTGATGCATAGAGTGTGGACTCAGTCTGTGCCAGGCCACTTAAAAAGAAGCAGTGGGGGCCAATGGCTGCCCCATAGACATTTCATAAATTAAAAATGTTGAGAGCAGCCCAAGGCCTGCATCCTTGCCGGAGAGTTGGACGGGGACCGAGCTGGGCTGGTGATCTGTCTCGATGGCCCATGTTAATGATGACAAATGAGCTTCAAGACAACTGTTGGAAAATATTGGAAGTCTGAGTTCTGTAGTTGAAATGTCCTGTCAAATTAGAGAAAATCAACCTAAATGCCAGCAGTGCAAGTCTTCTGGAAGGCAACAGGAAGGAAATTCCTGGATCATCAAGCATGCAGAATACTTGAAATTGCCATTAATTTGGTTTGTAGATCATGTTGTAAGAAAAGAAAACTTCCAGTGTGTGTGTGTTGGGGGAAGCCTGCCCATTTCTTTGGATAACTATTTGCTAAGTGTTCTAAGACAGACAAACGATGTACTGTTTGAACACAAGGCTTAAAAGTCGTAAAGGCCACATGTGAAGCTGGTTTTTTTTTGGGGGGGAACCCTCTTTTTCCTGATCTCACACAAATTCCATCTCCGGACTCCCACCAGTTTAAATGCTGTGTTTAGTTCGTTTAATAGTCTGCATGAAGATCTACTGTTCCTCACTTGTCAGCTTCTCAAGTAAATTGGTCATAGTATTATTAAAGTCCCTTTGCCGTGAGACGTCCATCAAGCCTTTTCTCTTCTGAGGAACGCTGGGAGCATTGTTTAACAGACCCACAAGATCAGGGGCATAGCCAGAAGTCCACATGTGAACTGCTGGATGGCCGTGATACCACACTGCCTTTCAGAGAAGGTCCCCTGCTGGATCGTCCTGGGTAGGTGTCTAATACAGTAATATATTTATAATTGGATTTTAATTGCAATCTGATTTTAGTGTGTGTGTTTTGGTTCACCGCTACCGGAAGGACAGTGCTCCAAATGAAATTATACAATACGGATCCCAGAGCAATTTGTTCTGTGCCAAAAATATATTGGAAGAATAAAACGCATGCGGTGTTGTTTGCCTTAGTTTATTGACTTAACATCCGTAGTGCTTTGTTCTCGGATGTTCTGTCTGGCTTTGTGGTTCACCCCAGGAACACAGGACGGGGGCAGAACATAGGTGGTGTGTAGTGGGCTTCTTGCAGGGGCCTGCAGTCTCTGGGCTTGTTCTCCAGGTGCATTAAATTTCACTCTTAAGTCTATGAGTTGGGGGTAGCAGTAGCTAGCAAGGGTTTACTGGAAGAGGTTGTGATTAGCCAGGGTAAGACATGAAAAGTACCCGGCGTCTACCAGAGCAGGTGAAAAATGAGTTATTTGGTAAGTACAAGTCTTTGATCACCAACCATTTTTTCCTTCAGTATTCCCATCTGTCCCCTTATTTTTGGCCACCCGAAAAAAGACGAGAATAATGAGATGGCGCTGAAAGAATGACCATATTGGAAATGCTAAGATTGTTTGGAGATCCTCTGGCTAAAGTTTTGTTGGAATGAATGTGTCCCTGGTACCTGTTGTACAGCGCAGTGACTATCATTGCGATATGTTGTAAAGCTGAAGATTGCTGATAGAGTAGATTCTTTTTTAATAATCTCACCACAAGGAAAGGGTATGTCAGGTGATGGATGTGCCAGTTAGCTTGATATAAACATTTCCAGCATATGCATATGTACCTCAGAGCATCACCTTGGGCCCTGTACTTACATACACATCATGGGCCAATGGCGCCTTAGTGGAGTAGACAGCGAGATATTGAAGGGCCGCCACTGGTCGGCAGATATGGAGACACCAGGTCTGACTGTTGACTCGAGGGTACTAATATTAGTCAGGGTTAATTCCTTGTGGCCTCAGAAGAGCCATTTTCTAAAGAAAAGTGACCAGAAGTCTTCCCAGCACTCATTATACAGCTGTGCGGCTGTAATTTCATGTAATGTGATATTTCAGAAAGATCACAACACTAATACTTGTGTCAATTGGTGTTATCGTACAGCTTCCCAACACGAGAATTTGCCTTTCTGGATTCTGAGCCACAGTCCCCCATGGCTGTTGCATTATCGACAATGTTTTTTCATCAATATGACCATGTTTTTTAGTGCTTTTTAGCTCATTAATTTTTTAAAATGTGCTCATGGAACTGATTTTTTTATATCAGAAACATTTCCTGTCAGGGCTTTGATGGAAAATAGGAATTTTAGGATCATCCCTGTTGGTAGTTGTGTTTCAAAGCTGACAGGACAGGGAAAAAACGTTGACCGTGTGTGTCAAAGGAACCAGAAACGTTATCAATTTTTAAGAAATGAATCCATTCATACAAAAATAACGGAATAGTATAATAAAGTTACTTTTTAAATCTGATCTATGCAAATCGGAATATTTGGGATCAAATCACACGTTATTCATTGTAATCTACCACTTCAGAAAACATGACAGGTAATCGACATAAAGACAAATTCAACAAAATCAGCAGAGTTGTGTTCACTCGCTGGCAGCCTGTGTGCTTGTTAGAATGACAGCCCAGACATATTTCGAAACCTAACATTACCAACAAAGAACCTAGCTACTGAGCAGAGAAGCAA
>PVIC010033387.1:0-20092 GCA_004025085.1 Thryonomys swinderianus
TCCTATAGAAATATTCCACTCTATAAAAGCTGTCCTACTTTCTAGAACTCATTTGCATCTACAGGTGTTCATGCCAAAGAGAAGATCCGGAAATTGTCTATCTGTGATCTATTGATTTCACTTATTAGTATATCCTCCAGATGTCTCCATTTGCACCTAAATGGATCGATCTTGTCATTCTTTATGGCAGAGTAATACTTTTATCTCCTAGAGAGAAGGATGCAGTTTGGTTGCTCTGCGGGCGCGTTGTCATTTACCGTGTTGGTGGCTGTGCTGCACAGGGGGTTGACTGTCTAGTCTCTCATGGGACGGTCCTGACCTCGCCAATTAGAGCTCTGCTGCTGGCGATAGTCTGTGGGCGTCGGTGGTGTTGTAGTGTCTGTGCTGCCCCAGTGAGCATGATCGGGGCTATTCTAATAAGGTAGCCCAGCTTAGGGCCCTGTGGCTGAACGCACAGCCACAGCCTTGAGAGACTGTCAAAGACTTAGCAGACTGTGGCCCGTGGGGCCGAATCCAGCCTGCTGCCTGATTTTGTATATAAAGTTTCACTTTCTAGCTAACATGGTACAGTGCCATAGGTGAGAAACTGCGATGGAGATGGCATTGCCCGTGGAAGCCAGAGCATGTCTGACGTGCTCTCTGGAGAAGCTGCCTGCGCTCTGCGCTGCGGAGAATGTCTCCCTGAGTGTCCTTGTCTCTGCAACACGCTCCCGTAGGTGAAGCTCTGTGCTGTGAGTCCAGTTATGCTTCTCTCCATGCCAGCTGTCGTCAGTGTGGGCCTGGGTTTGGTCCTCGTTCTAGGCCCCGGGCAGTGTGGAGCCGAGTGTGCCGCTGTCCACCTGCCGCTCACGGTACCGCGTGGCCCAGGTCCTCCAGAAAACAGCATTTTCGTGAGATAAACGTATCTGGTCACAGATACTGCCTCATTAAGCAGAAGGAGCAAAACTAAACAAGACCCAGCAAAGAGGGCTTCGGAGATCTCCGTCCACCCCTGAGAACTGCGGCCCAGTAGACCCTGCAGCACCCAAGGGCCCCGGCCTCCCCACAGCATCTGTCTCCGGGGCCTCCACTGCCTCAGGCCCCTGGCCCTCAGGTGGGGCTGCTGTCCTCGGTGTTCCCACCCGAGGGCTGCTTTGCTGCTTTCCCTGGTGTGGAGTTGGCCTCATGAGGCCCCCTTTGCTGTACCCATACTGTGCACATGCTCTGTGCCAAGTACCGCTGGCAAGGAATAAGACAGTGTGTTCCCCAAAAACTCCCAGAGAAGGGGAAATGGGCACTGAGCCGACATCGCAGCAAAACAAGACAAGACAGACAGGAAAGAGTGGGCCTCGGGAGAGCTGAGTGGGGAGATGCGCCCAGGAGAGCCTGTCCCGCACCCTGGGCGCGGCGGCCACGAGAGGACATGCTTGGGCTTGGTGGCCGCCAGTGCCTCCCACAAGCTGGGGGACCGGGCCGGGGCCGCGGTGTGGGGAGGGGTGCACACAGCTGCAGGGCCGCCTTTCCGCTGGGCTGAGGGGCGCGTGGTTCTCTTAGAGCGGGACCGCCGGTGGCAGCCCTGGGCAGGGAGGGGCCGGAGGTTTAGCTCAGTGGTTCCAGCGCCTGCCTCACAAGCGCAAGGTCCCTGGTTTGATCCCGGTAACCTCATACAATACTGGGCGTGGTGACTCATGCCCACCAGCAATCAGCACCACACACCACAGTGCTGGGCGTGGTGGCTCACGCCTGTCATCCCAGCACTCGGGAGGCAGAGGCAGGAGGACTGCTGAGTTCCAGGCTTGCCTGGGCACCATAGTGAGCTCAGGGCCAGCCTGGACTACAAAGCAGAATCCTGTCTCAGAAAAAAAAAGAAAAAGGAGAAAAGTAAAATAAATGTCCCCAGTATGTTTTACTTAGCAAGAGCTATCATTTTTTCAGCACTGGGGATTGAATTGAGGACTTTTCTCTAAACTGTGCATATTTTGAAATTACTGAGATTGCCCAGTTTGTCCGGTTTCTACAGTTTCCCACATCCGCGTGTGTTGCACACTCAGAGCCTCTCTGCCCTGGAGCACGTTCCAGCATGCGCAGAGGAGCTGCCACTCCGCAAACCGCGAGCGCTGTGTCCTCTGCCCAGCGGGCTCTGCCCACCCTCAGAAGGACCCGCCCGCAGCGCCCTCCAGGCCTGGCTGCTCCCGCCCTGTTGTCCGCGCTGAGACGCGCTTCTGTGGGCGGCCTGGCTGTCTTCTCCCCTCCTCCCGCACCGGCCTCTCTACAGATCTGTCTTCGTCTCCACATGACTCCTGGCAGAGGCCCAGCCACCTGGGGGCAGCTCATTCCTTTCAAGCTTGTATTATAAAACCAAAACAGATTTTAAAACAAAAGCACATAAGCAAATGTGAAACAGTGATTTGGTATGAGCAGACACTCTTGTACCTCCATTCTGGCTCCCAAAACACAACCTGGAAGCTCCCGGGGGCCTGGGCTCGGGGCGCCTTCCTCTCTTGCCAGATTGCGCCCATCTTTCACGGGCGCTGCTTCCTCAGGGTTCCTTCTCCTTCCACCGCCCATGGCCAGCGGCTCTCTGCATCCTGCTTCACGCCGTCTCTCGGGACCGGCGCAGTTGCACTCCTCGGTCCTCTCCTGCGGTGGATACAAGTCCTCCTCGACCCCTCTGCTCCCCTTTCTCCAGCTCCCCTTTCATCTGTTCTTTCCTGCCATCTGCCCTCTCCGTCTGCACCCTGCAGACATGCGCCTCTTCCTCGCTGCTGCCGAGGAGCGGGGTGATGGGGCGTGAACCCCTGATGGGTGGTGTGGGGTCGATGAGCCCCTGCTTGACGTCTGGACACATGTCGCCCCGTAGGGTGGCAAACGGGCTGGGCAGTCCTGACTGGGACTCGGGCCTCCTCCCAGCATCCATCTGCGCTCCACTTTGGCTCAAGGCAAGAGTTTGGGGCTTGGAAATCTTGCCCCCAGGACAAATTGAAATTGTCTGTAGACATTTGTTGGTGTCACACCAACGAGGTGAGGATGCTCCTGGCACCTGATTGGTAGAAGCCAGAGCTGTTACCAAACACCCTTCCTGACACAGAACAGCCCCCAAGACAGAATTACTGGTTCAAACTCTCAGTAGTGTCCAGATAGAGAAAGGCTGGATGTGCATGTCTGAGAGAGTAGCCTGAGTTGAGGATCAGAATGTTTGCAGATTTCTAGATTTCTGTTATTTTCCAGTGTTGGGAGAGAAAAACTACTTTCTTAGTTTTCTTATGTAAAAAAGAAAGTTCTGCCTGTGTTTATTTGGAAAGTGCTGCTGATCTTCTCAACTTTGGAGTGTTGAGTAATCTCTAAACCCACAACAGAGTATCCCCCAAGCCTCAGTTCTCCATGGTGCTGTGGGTGCAGCAGCCACAGCCACACTACTGGCTGTGACCGAGGTGCCCTGCCCTGCAGCACTGAGTGCCCGGGAGCTCTGAGTGCCCAGGAGCTCTGAGACCCGAGGCTGGCCAGGATTGTTAGGAGGGTCACATGTGAAACGTAAGCCCTTGTACACATACCTGTTGTGAACCAAGTTCAGTCAGCATAGCACTGCAGCCTTATGCAAGTTTTCCCATGGAAAAGCAAGTCCTGAGCATCGCAGCCCCTTAGGTCTTCACTGTGTGTTCACCAGGCATCTTCCATCAGGATCTGCTAGAGGAAGACTTCTCCTTTGGAATCAGTGATTGCTGCTGCCTAGAGAGGCTGTTTGGCTGAGAAGACTGTGAGACACGAGTGTGCACGCAGGAGACATGACATCTAGGGACACTCCTGGTCATCTGGCCGATGGAGCAGAGGCCTGGGACAGGGTGACAAGCCTGAGGACATGTGTGATGGAAGCTCTCAGACTGAGGCGTCTCCTGCTGTACCACCATGAGCTTTGCTCTGGCGTCCCCCTTTCCTGGGCAACCAAATGAAACAAGGTTCTTCAGAGAGAGAAAAGCTTCTGAATGGGCTTTTTTCCAGCTGATTTGCCATGGTGCCTCAGAGAACAGCCTTGGCATGCGGAGTACAGCCTGCTGTCTTGGGCAGAGGGAAAAAAAACTAATGATTTTTCTTTAACAGGACGGAAAGACAGCAGAAGATCTTGCTAAGTCGGAGCAGCATGAGCATGTGGCAGGTCTCCTGGCAAGACTCCGCAAGGTGAGAAGTCCTTTCTGTCCATCTGAAGTTCTCTGCCTGTTTTTATGTGCGAAGCTCTCAGCCTCTTCCCTGGTGACCGTGGGAATAAACAGAAGCCTCTAAGCACAGGTATAGGAGGAGCATCTGTCCCTGCCCTGCAGTGCACATAATAACTGGCACATGCTCCCCATCGGGCTCTCTCTTCTGTAGCTGGACTTGAATTAATTCGGCTCTCCCTTACTCTTGCCTGGTCCCCCTCCCCCACCCCCTCCGTACGAAGCAGCCTGAAGTGGAGGGGAGATGGCAATGCTGACTTGGTCCCTTTCTTTGTGGTTTTTTAAAAATTGATTTTATTGGTAATTTTTATACATATCGTGATCACACTTAACATTGAGAATTTGTACCAGTGCATGCCAAGGCTTAATTTTCATTTTTTCCCATTCCTCTGCCCACCCTACGACTCCCAGCCCTCTCTCTGTATAAGCTTTGTTTGCTTTTTTTAGCCATCAAAATGTTTTCTTTCCCTTCTTTACTTACTCCTATCCATTTTTTCCCTTTAAATATTTTTTTTCACAGTATCTGTCCTACATTTTAGAACTCCATTTATATCTTCAGCTTCTCATGCCAGAGAAAGCTATGGTATGTACACATCTGTGACGTATTCATTTCACTCATGAATATGTCCTCAAGGTACATCCATTTGAATATAAATGACTCAAATTTATCACTTTTATGGCTGAATAATATTCCATTTTGTAAAAAAAAAAAAACACCTATATTTTCTTTACCCAGTCACCAGTTTTTCTTGTGTTTTGAACTCCCAGGTTTACTTTAGCTCCTATTTAGCAAATGTCATTGCTCTTAAATTTTACAGAAACATGACAGGGATAGCTGACGCAAGTGTCCTCCTGGCACCCGCCACACAACAGTATACACCAAGAGACTTCAATGTAGTCACACCCTTTAAACTAGGGACTGTGAAACTCTGCCTCTTGTTTTTTATTTCTGGTACCTGGGACTGAACATGGGACCTTGCGCTTGCCAGGCAGGAGCAGTGCCACTGATTTACATCCTCGGCCCTAAACCAGAAACTCTGCATCATGCACAGAGATGTTCACTTGGTATTATTTAAAATGCAGTAATCCAAACTTCAGACTAGGAACAGTAATGTCACAGTTATAGAAGAGCAGGTGTCTTGATCTTTAGAAATATTTTTGAAGAGATTTTTGTTTTAAGAGTTTAATCCATAGAGTGTCCCTGGGCTTCAGAGTTAAAGAATTGCATGCACTTTATAATCTTTGCTATGTTAATAAGAATAGAAAGAAATTAATGTGATATCTTTTGTCTTTGCTATTTGGAGTTGTTAATCTTTTCTTTAAATATTACTATACCTTTTCAAATCTCTTCCAACAATCATGTAACAATTTAAAGCAAACTTTCTACAAGTAAAAAGATGATTCAGTTAGTCGTTTTAGAAAGACATCATCCAAAATATGTTCTAGGTGTCTCCTAAATCTCCTATCATCACCAGTATATGCCTGCAAGACAGAGGATGATGTGTTACCTTTGACATCCAGGAGAACATTAATTATTCCCAATTGTTTCTCGGTTTTAGAGGGAAAATACGATTTAATAGTTTCTTTTTTAGTGCAAAAGTGACCTTGGAAAGACCCACCTGTGTCCAGTACACATGCAAAGCTCAGACTGTGCTGTGCTGACCTGGGGAGGGGGTACAGACACAGGCCCTCGTTTTACCCCCTTGGTTTTGGATGCTCTCTCGGGTCAAGGAGGCACCAGGTGGACAAAAGAGGGACCCAGAAATCTCCCCCCACCGAGAGATTTGACTCACAAGGAGGGAGGGAGAGCAAGAAGAGAGAAATGTCTGGAAGAACATCTGGATTTTATTCACCTGTGTACACAGGGACCAGCTTCATTTTCCCCCAATCTGCACCACTTTGCACTGCTGCATCACAGGTGAGACTGTGAACCCAGAGAAGAAATAAACTTCTGTTTACAAATAAACTAAAACAGAAGTGGGTGAGTCCCTAACAGTCACAGTAACAGAATTTCTAACACGAAGTTTCCTAACCTTCAGTTTCATTTCACTGAAGCGGTGTTAATTGGCCGAACAGAACACAGCCTCTAGCCTGGGCTGCAGCACAGAGCTGGTGGCCTCGTTCTGGGTGCAGGTGTGAGTTGTCTGGAGTTAGTGACCACTGCAGCATTCGTCAGCAGTGGACAGACAGGAGGAGTCTGGCTTTTCCTCAGGCTTCCATCACCTGCTGGGCAGGCAGGTTTCATCCGGTTCTCAGGTTCCTGGAATTCCAGGGAAAGATGGCAGCCCATGCTCTCACTAGTGGGCATGACGAGCAGGGCCGTCCTCCCTTCATGTTTGCCAGTTTTTAACTCACCCCCACTGAGGGCAGCACTGCTTAAACTGGGCACCCTGGAAAATGCAGTGGCCATATCCTCTGACATCTCAGAAGCTCTTCACGTAACTTGGGGACTGTGGGTCTGTGTAGTCAGTTCATCTTTAAGCAGATACCAGCTGCAAACATCAGAGCATCCATAGTTGAAGGAGCCATTACTGGAGATTGCTTTGTCTGGTAGGGGGACAGTGTTTTCTTAAATTCTGCTGTGTCTTGATGCCCATCTTCCTGTTGGAATGGTTTGTCCTTTTGTTTAAAAGTTGATTGCTGGGCTGGAGATTTAGCTCAGTGGTTCCAGTGCCTGCTTAGCAAGCACAAGGTCCCTGGTTCGATCCCCAGTAACCACATAAAACAATACCCAGCATGGTGACTCACACCCACCAGCAGTCAGTACCACACACCACACATGCCAGGCTCAGTGGCTCAAGCCTGTCACCCCAGCACTTGGGAGGCAGAAGATTGCTGAGTTCAAGGCTTGCCTGGGCCACGTAGTGAGCTCAGTGCCAGCCTAAACTACAAAGTGAGACCATATTTCAAAGAAAAAGAAAAGTCGATTGACGTTTAGTATATGTGCTTTGGCAGCACATGAATGTCGATTGTGAGGCTGGATGCAAACCCAGATGCACATTACCATGATAAACCTGGAAAACAAAGTGAATGTTTAGGATGAAAGGTGTAAAGGTAGAGCAGAAACAAGACGCCACAGTAGATTGGGATGTAGGTAAAGATCTTTCTCCTTTCGTCTGCTGCCCCAGCTTTCTACACTGTGCTTTAGATCGCTGTTGTAGGCAGAGTAGAAATAAAGAGGACCGTGTGGGAAGAGTGGCTGACTGCTCTGCAGCTTAGAACTTCGGATTCAGAGTGGGGTGTGTTCTTGCGCTGTTCTAGTTCTTCCACCAAAGGGGAATGGCACTACTTTGAATTTTCCATCAGCTTGTGATTCTTCTCTAAAGGAGAGGTCAGAACAAAGAAATTATTTAATGCTTCTGAATCAAGACATCATTCCTTTTACACATAAAACTCAAGAGGAGGCTTTCTTGCTTCTCCCATCAGGCAGAATGCACCGTGGCAGCTGGGAGCACAGGCTTGAGGCTTCTCCAGGCCAGGCCTGTGAGGTCCCGGCAGTCCGCAGCCAGCAGCTAACGGCTCTGTGCTTGTGCCGTGGCATGTGCACTGGGGTGAGGACCATGGCGAGGGCAGGTGGACAGGTGTCAGGGGTGAGAACAGCCACGTGCCACAGATGCCGGGCTCGGTGGCTCAAGTCTGTGATCCCAGCCCTCGGGAGGCAGAGGTAGGACCCCACTTTCCACTGTGGCTGGTGCCAGGCAGGGTGCTCCTGGCGTTGATCCTGTGGCACCACCACAGCCATAATGCTGAGCATCACCTGTCCTGACAACCTCTGTTCACCTCTTTGTCTTTCTGTGGAGGGTGTGTGTGCAGGACACACCCCTCTGCTGACTGGTACAGAGCAGACCCTGTGACCTCAGGCAGAGGCAGTGTTGTCAGCACTTGTGCAGTGGGCGTGAGGCTACCGCGGGCGGGTTTGTCACCAGCTGGGACGGTGGGCCTTGCCAGACGCCTGCTGGAACTGTGTGGCAGCCTTGCCCTGCACACACTCAGATCTCCTCCTGGAGGGTGGGACCTGAGTTCTTGTTCCATTCACGAGGCTCTTCAAGGACCTGTGCTCAACAGGACTCCCATCCCACCGATGGGAGCAGCATCCTGCGCCAAAAACAAACAGACAGATCAATAAAGTAGCCAGAGATGGAGCTTATGCCAAGGCCCTGGGTGTAGTCCTTGGCACCATGGGGGCTGCTCTGCTTTTCTCATCCTTCCAATGACAGTAGTTTCCAGTTTCCCAGCAGGTGAGAGTGGAGAGTGCTCTGCTGAGCACTGCTAATCAAATTCAGACCATTTCGATTTTGCTATTCTACTTTTAGTAAGTCCCACCATGAATGCTTACTTGGCCCTGGGGTCCACCTAGTACTGGAACTCGACTGTCGGAAATAATCAAGCTCTCACAGCCACATCCTGGGGGGCACAGAGTGAGGATCCCAGTGGGTTGTATGATATCTGCAGAGAAAGTCAGGCAATAGGGTTATTTGAGATTGCAGGTTGAGTCCTCATGAAGAAACTGTTCTCAGATTGGGTGCAAGAGGGTTTCAGAGAGACAGGAGGACAATTCACAGGGAAGAATGTTTATTTTCATCTTCTCATCACTGTCATTTATTCTCCCATTTCCCCAGCATCTTATGTTATACCACCTTTTTCCCTACTTCATAGGAAAAAAAAATGCCTCTAACATTTCCCGACTCGCCCCAGCAGATGGTCGTTCTATAAGAGACACTGCAGGCTGATCACAGGCTCCCTCCAGGGAAGAATCAGCACCCAGAGAGCTGGGTGAGAGCCTTCATTGGCCTCATCATTCTCTTTGGTTTCCACATGCACCAGCCTGCAAAATCAGTACTTCCTGTGTTTGTTTTACTTTTCATTGGTTGACATTCCCTAGGAGTGTACTTTTGAACACTGACTGGGTAGGCAAGGGAGGTTCAGCTTCTGGAAACAGAACGAGAGCCATCTGTGTTCCTGCACCATGAAGGAGAGCAAAAGAGGCTGTGCAGATAGACAGCACAGGGCTAACCCGGGGGGAGAGACCTTGCAGGAGTCCATGTCGGCCTGTCCTCTGGACAGAGAGTGAGATCGGGAGGCCAGTGCCAATGCTGTGAGAGAAGTAAGAACTTTGCACTGTGCACTGTATACTCTAGTCTTGTTCAGCGTGGAGCAAGATAGAGGGAATAGTACTGGAACCTTAGGTCCTGTCCCTGAGGATGCCCATCTACTTCACTTCTCATTTTGGCGACATCATATTTAGGCCTTGAAGTCAGACATGGTGCCAGCATTTGCACCACAGGAGTCCACAAACCCTACAAACCTTGTTGCCCAATCCCCGCTGAACTTGCTTACCAACACACCATTGCTTTGCAGTCTGTGGAAGTCCCCATGACTACACTCTGCCTGGTATTTGCCACTTTGTGCCTAGGAGATCACCCCTTCCACTTCGTTCTGCCCACACCCTATCAGTAAACGAAGCCTGCTACCCTGTGGCCCTGCCCAGAATTGCATTGTTGCTTAGCTAGATCCTCTTCTGCTGTAGAAAGGGACAGATTCTTGTCACGATAAGTGGTAAGGTGTTCCACTTGGAGTTACTTTGCTGTCCATCTTTACTAACTGTATTCCTGCAAGTCCTGTTATTATCTGATGTTGAAATACTATTTACAATGCCGGACGTGGTGGCTCACGCCTGTCACCCCAGCACTCGGGAGGCAGAGACAGGAGGATTGCTGAATTCGCGGTGGCTTGCCTGGGCACCATGGTGAGCTCAGGGCCGGCCTGAACTACAAAGTGAGACCCTGTCTCAAAAAGCAAAAAAAAAAAAAAAAAAAAAAACTATTTACAGGGCTTGGAAAGTCAGCTTATTTTGTTTATTGTTCTAGTCAGATTTTTTGTAAACTGATATTAAAGGCAGTTTGCTTGTCTTTTTGGGGGGGAGACAGGGTCCCACTTTGTAGGTTAGGATGGTCCTGAGCTCACTATGCAGCCCAGAGAACCCTTGAACTCACCAGTCCTCCTGCCTCTGCCTCCTGAGTGCTAGGATAACAGGCATGAGCCACCACGCCTGGCACTGTGTTGTGTGGTACTGATTGCTGGTGGGCATGAGTTACCATGCCCGGTATTGCTTTAAGTGGTTACTGGGGATTGAACTCAGGACCTTGTGCTTGCTAGGCAGCCACCAGAACCACTGAGCTAAATCTCTGGCTCCAGTTCACTTGTCTTAAGCCTAAGCTTGTATGGTGGAGAGGGGCACAGAATATTCTGGAAAGCAGGAAGACATTAGGAGTTGCCCAGAATTAAAAATTAACCACATTAGTGTTTGCATAAGTAAGAGTTAGTGCATTCTGAGCCTAACTGCACCCTGCCCTGTATAGGACAGCATGTCACCTCTCCAAGCTCTTACCTGGCTTCCTCAGGTTGTAGATAGCCCTCCATGTCCACCTACAAAGCCTGACTTGCTAAATTGCCAGGGGAAAATGGTAACATACTGGAAACCCCTGAAATATTATCAGAAACATTCTGCAGCAGGCTCCAGTCTCCTGCTCAGTGTACAACACTAGCCTGAGAGAAAAATCTAAAGGACAGAACTCAGAAGGACAGACAGCAGGAGCCAAGATGGCCAGTGCTGCTTTAGCAAAAGGCTCTGGTCCGCCTATGCCATTTATATTTATTGTTAATAAATTGGGGGTAAAGGCAGGCTATGTATGAGGGTGGGACCGTGTACAAGGGTGTGCAGTTCACAGTTTGTATGGAAACTAAGGGAGAACAAGACTTATAAAGAACAAAAGAGAACATTCTCAAATTAGGGACAGAACAGACAAAATACATGATTGTAATTAGAATATTATTCTTCTAGCAAGAAGGTTTTAGTAGTGGGAATGGAATTTGGATTGAGCTACTCAGACCTCAGCATGTAGGCTTTGGCCAAACTCACTTCCATAAATAAACCAGTTGTGGGGTTAACTCTTCACAGCCTGCACTTCTTGCAATTGCTTTGGACATAATCAATATTCTAGTCTCTTGCAGTACCGGGAGAAAGAAAACTACACACCTAGAGATTCATCGGTGTTGTAAAGAGAAAGCAGCTACCGAGTAATACTCATACACGCACACCTTTAGAAGTTATTCTGGTGTCTGCTGGGTGCCAGGCACTGTTCCAGGCACTGAAGAGGCTGTAGTCACCAGAGGGGTACAACTAGGCCAAGGAATAAATAAGAAAGATGGCTGCAGTGTAAGGCAGGTCAGGGGTTGTCAAACAATGGCCTAGAAGCCAAAGCCCTCCCACCACTAATTTTTGTAAAGAAACGTCTATAGAATATAGCCACATCCGTTCATCTACTCTTACGTTGTCTGGTTTATATGCAAGGCAGAGCAGAATAGGTGCAACAGGGACTCTGCCCCCTTACAAAAAGGCTCATTGCCCCTGGTGTTATGTGTATTGCAGGCAGTTAAAATAGAAAAGAGAGATATAGTGGTGAAGGTTGGCCAGGTGCTTTCTCATGGGTGATCAAGGACTCTCCAGTGTGACTCCAAAACCAGCACCTGAAGGAAAGAAGGAGCCAGCCAAGGACATGACAGCACAGGTCCTGAGGAGCACTCATTTGAGCTTGTTCAGTAAACAAGCAGGGCAGAGGGCGACTGGCTGGGCCAGAGCTGTGTGACGCCTGATGGAGCCGGAAAGGCAGCAGAACTCACAGACCTTAGTGAGGAGACTGGACAGGTCTGGCCTCTTCAACAGGCAGCTGTGACGCCTACGTTAGTTTCAGGAATTCTCTCTGGCTGCTCAGAACACAGGGTCGGGGTCGGAGGAGAGCAGAGAGCCATGCACGAAGCTGGCAGTCGGCCTCCGTTACTCCGTGATCTTGGGGCAGGTGAGCAACGGAGCCTCCCATCCCTCTGCAGATATTAACAGTAAGTAACGCTCGTGAACAGGTGACTCTAACAAGCCCCACACAGCCGACTCTGTGACCACTCAGAGCTAGGCACTGCATTCTCTGGCCGCCCTGGTCTCAGCCTGCGCTGAGGAAGGCTCCCCCACACCCATGGGCACCCAGGCCTTGTGTGTGTGCCAGTCACACCCACAGACCTGGAGGGACACCTTGGGGCACACTCAAAGATGTGAGCCAGAGTAACCCGGTAACTCAACTCTCTGCCCTAAGGGAGTTTCCTGGCCCTGCCCCACTCTAAGGATGGTCTGGTAGCTCTTGTTGAACAATGACCATAGGTAGATTTGGGGTCCCTTCAAATAAGTTAACATTCATACCACTTCTAGAATCAGCTGGGAGCCCTTCTGCCCCACAGCTTGTCCTTGCCTTGCCCTGTAGTAGCCTCAGTACCTCTGCAGATGAGGGAGAGAGGGAAGGTGGAGAGAAACTCGGCTGTGCTTAGTTCCCCAAGTCTCAGAGGAGGGTGAGGGGGTCTTTGTGTGGGATGACGTTAGATCTCCTCAGAATTAGAAGAACTGGGGGTATTTTCTTTTCCTCATCTTTCAAAATTGTGGCCAGCTCTGGCCATTGTGCTGAGAGTGCAGTTTCTTAGCTTATGCAGTGGTCCTGTCTAGTGAGACGACCAGCTCTTGTGGTGAGGGAAAGATGAGAAGGCCCCGGGAACAGAACGGACGGAGGCTCCTTTTGTGTTCCTTGGCCTCTGAAAGCCTTTTCTGCCTCCTAGTGCCCAGCAATAAAGTGTGAAGGTTGGTGTGATTGTGTGGTCACCCAGCATGGAGCACCGTGTAGGGGCCGAGCTGTAAATCTAGTACATTCTGCTATGAACATAGGCCCTTCCAAATCAAGGCTCACAGTTCAAGGGAGGCGTATTTCTGGGAAGAATTGAAGCCCTACAGCTGGCAGAAGACTCAGGAAACTGCTTGCGCTGAGACCAGCAAATGTAAAACTTTGCTTCTGAAAGATGTGGCACTAAAATGATGCCTCTGCCTGTTGTCTGTGAAAACTCAGAGCAGGAGGACTCTGCCATTTTACTCACTGTTTTGAAGCTATTACAAACCTCGCCGAGAACAGCCGTGTGTGCTTGAGACAGGCACTGCCGTGGAGGCGTCTGCCGCGGGTGGCTGCTTGTGGTCCTTGGTGCCTGAAGCCACAGCGTGCAGCTCTGGGGTCTGCCTTTAGCTCGCATGCCTGTGGCTCCTTCCTCTTCCTGCTTGGTCTCCCTTGTCACCTCCCTTTCACACGAGGAAGACTTAGCGCTGAGTTTTGGCTTTGCTCTGTGGCCTTAGGCAAATGCCTTGGCCTCTGAGCCTCAGTCTCCTCCTCCGAAAGTGGGCTGAGGAAGTTAGCGGCAGAAGTTCTCGGAGGGTTAAGTAAAGAGAGTGCAGAAGTTGGAAGATGCCGTGCACGAGGCACTTTGCACTGCAGACAGCTCCGTGCATGGGAGCTCAGGCGTGGCTCACCTCCGCTCTGGGGAGCAAGTCGCCTGTAGGTTCAGAGTCCCCTGTGGAAGCCACACGGGGGCGGGGGGCACTGCACGCAGATCGCTGCGGTTCAGGTCTGCGAGTGCCGGGGCCTCGAGGGTTCTTTAGGGTGGAAGAATCCGTGCTCCGGAGCTCCGCCTGTCAGGAGCTGCAGGGCAGAGCATGGGGAAATAAGCTGCCAGCTGAGTCCCGGCACAGAGACGAATGCCAGGGTCCGTGGGCATTCAGGCTGGAAGCAGGGTCTGTGCTGTCCTGGCCACCCCAGGAGGCAGGCCCTGCTGTGCAGCATCACCGTGTGGAGGGAGCTGTGCTCTGGGCCGGAGGGCAGTGCTTTTTCCTGCCCCGCGGGCTGCGCGCGGTGGAACGTGGCAGCTGTCGCTACAGGCCCCGTTCAGGGCTCCTGTGCAGCAGCCAGTGGGCGGCGCTGCAGATCCAGGAGGAAAAAGGGCTGATTCTGAAGGGCAAGTCCGTGGCGGGGAGGCCGGTTTTTGTGGGGGTCAAGGCAGCAGCTTCGTGCTGACTGAGCTGTAGCACAGAGGATGCAGAGAGCACCCCAGCACGTCCTTCCAGCCCTCCACGTGCCTCGCCAGTGCGCCTGCTGCAGAACAGAGCTCTGTCAGCCATTGTGCCGGCTCAGACAATGGGTGAAATATTCTTTTTCAAGCTCCATGGGATTTTGTCTGCGAACTTGTTGAGATGTGAGGTTAGAAGAAACCAGAACGTGACACATCTCCGCCTGACCCGTGGCTCCCCACCCTCACCCCAACATAAGACAGCAGACATCTGCAGCGCCTCTGCCTCCCTCAGCGGAACCCGTCTGCGCCCATCTCATCTGCACAGATAATTGTGCAAGTCAGAAAGTGTCCTCTCTGGAGAAGAGCAGACTTCGAAAGGGATGTGTTTGTAAGACACGGTGGTCTCAGGAAGAGAGTGGTAGGCATGGGTCGCCAGGGTGGTGAGAGCGGACAGAACTCGCATCCCCACACTGCCAGGAACAGCTCCAGGGCCACCAGGGCGTGCCAGTAGGGCTTTCATGAGGAGGGGAATGAGCAGAATGTGTTCAGATGCCACTGTAAGAGAGTCCCAGTCTCAGAAAGCTCAGGGTACGTGAAGCGGTGCCCTCCTGAGCCTCTGGTTCGCGCACGTTATGCACTTAAATCCTACCTGGGTTTTTCTCCTGTATAAATGTTCAGTGGATGCTGACTGGGACCCAGGGATTTTCTTCACTGTGTGAGAGCGTTTGTGCCCAAACCCCTGAGACACTCAGCACCCTGCACCAGGAGTGGGCCTGTGTCATTGTGGGAACTGCAAATGCTACCTGCAGCTTTCCTCGGTGCCCACTAGGAGGCAGTGTTATCTCCACTGAAAATGCCTGGTTCTCCCTTAGAAATCAAAATGGGGGCAGGAAAACTGGAGTCTGAGGTAGGAGTGAGGGAACCACGAGTTTGTCATTGCGCAGTGATTAGCGGAAAACACAGCAGTGGCCCAGCTGTTAGAGATGACAGAAAGTGAGCATCTCTCAGAGTTTAGAGCTGAAGAACTAGGTCCCCACCTGTGAGCTCTCACCAAGATGTCCCTGCGTGGGCCTCTGTAACTGAGGTCGGTTGTGCAGCGCTTGTTCGCGGGGTATCCTGCCTGTGTCACGACCGGGGATTTTGTCTCCACAATCCAGATAGATCCTCATAATTCTCCAGTCCGGGGTCATGATGGAGCCTGGGAAGGGAGTGTGCAGGGGAGAGGACAGGCAAGACTGATTCTGTGGGGCGCGTGGCAGTTAGGCTGGAGCAGGAGGTACCCCCTGAGTGGGGGAGCCTCAGGCTGCGTGCACAGGGATGAAGGAAAGGAGGCTGGTGTGTGAGCTGGGAGGTACCAGGCATGAGCTGAGCCCCACCACACAGGCCTGTGGTCAGCTCTCTGACGATTCTGTCCCACCTGAGAGAACTTATGCTCTCTTTAGTGCCAAGCAGTCAGTGTTGTGTGCCTCCCCAGGGTAAAGACTTAGCCTGCTCTAAGTCTTCCATCTTTAGGGTTGCTCTTAGCATCAGGGGGAATATGACCCTTATATTGGTGGAGAAGCAAGTGAGTGAATCTGTAAATGAGTGTATGTTAGGGGAACTCCTGCTTCTTCCTGAAGGACTCGAGAAAAGCAAGACTGTTGTATTATTAAGCACTTCCACAACAAGCAGCCTTGTCTCTCATAGTGTGTCGTCTCCTTGCCCTCCTGTTCCGTGACAGTGCCATCCAGGAACCAGACCTTCACAACTCCACCGGGCCAAACAAAACTCATTTCAGTCATGTTTGAGTTGATGGTTTCACAGTCCCTCTGCTTGGTTTGTTATGTATCACAGTGCCGTCTACACGGGCAGTCCACAGAAACAGAAAGCAGAGAGGGCTGAGTGGAGCGGAGAGGCCAGTGAGTGCTAGGGGGTAAGTTTCCTTTTCAGATGAAGAAAGTGCTTTGAACTAGATCACAGTGTTGGTTATGCAACATTAGAAAGGTACTAAAAACCTGTGAACTGTACACTTTAAAATGGTGATATGTGAATTTTACCTGAATTCTTTAAAATGTCTGTGGAGAGAGAAAACAGTATGTCAACAGAAAGCAAAAACCCAGGAACAGGAGCCCTGAGAGTGATCATACACAGCATGTTTGGGCTTTTGCTTTTCAGTGACTGTCAGGCTTTCTCCCCCATGTCCAGGACACACACCGAGGGCTCTTCATCCAGCAGCTCCGTCCTACACAGAACCTGCAGCCAAGAATCAAGCTCAAGCTCTTTGGCCACTCTGGGTCTGGGAAAACCACCCTGGTGGAATCTCTCAAGTGTGGGCTGCTGAGAAGCTTCTTCCGGAGGCGCCGGCCCCGCCTCTCCTCCACCAACTCCACTCGGTTCCCACCGTCACCTCTGGCCACTAAGCCAACAGGTAGGTGCCTCCGGAAGGCTGGCGTATGTCTAGCAGCTGCAGGCTTCTTCACTGTCTCAGGCAAAGGCCCAGTGTGAGGTCTTTTCTTTTGGTCCCTTGTCTTATAAATGAGCAGAGTCCATGCTCTTGCTGGCTTCAGAGTTGCCTTTTGGTCTCTGTCCAGCCCTGTCCTCTCCAGTGATAGCAAACTGCCCCAACCATAGTAGAAAAACCTTTGACTAAAATCACATCGATGCAGAGGTCCAGAATCACAGCTGCACACTCTAGAGCACTGGCTCTCCCGCTGGGCCAGTGCAGCACCGGGGCAATTCTGGCCCAGGAAGAGACTCCCCCTCTGCCTTCTTCCTGGATTGTATGAAGAAACCAGGCATGGGAGAAGACAGCAACAGAAGTGGCTTCCTGAAGAAACACTGTTCTGCCCAGCCCAGATTGCAGAACGTTTCCAAAGGCTCCTTCATGGCTGCAACATCATCCCTCTTTGGCAAGCAGGCTTTGCCCTCTTTCCATCTTTGGTCTTTGTAGACACCGTTAACCACTTCCCACAGGAACTATCAGGGTTCGTGTCCAAGACTGTGGAGTTGTCTTTTCTTCCCTAAAGGGGAGATGCCCTCAGTGAGCAGGTGAAATGTGCCATTTTGGATGACTTTTCCAGAGTTCTCCTTTAAAGAAGGAATTAATTTTTGTGAGAAAGAGAATAGACTTCTCAAGAGTTTTTAAGCAATGCCAGTGTGTTACTATGAACCTCGGATGTATTTTCTGTATCTAGTATTACAAAGGCATCCTGGCTGTTCCCTAGATCAAAAGACGGATTTGGAGTCTGTGCCTGTGAGCTTCCTCTCTCAGGGAGCATGAGTGACCAGGAAGATCTCAAACTTTTCAGCTTCTTTCTCTGAGCACAACAGTAGAACTGAAACTTGCATAAGAAATATAACCCTTGTGAGCCAGGCAGAGTGGCTCACACCTTTCATCCCAGCATTCAGGAGGCAGAGGCATTGCTATGAGTTCGAGGCTTGCCTGGGCTACATAGTGAGTTCGGGGCCAGCCTGAACAACAGAGCGAGACCCTGTCTCAAAAAAAAAGAACTTTAACCAATGTGGATTTCTATTTGGTGTGCTGGTAAAATTGCTAGTGCTAATCTTTCAGAGCACTAACTGGGTTCCAGGAGAGTGGACAAAATGTGGTGTGCTGACACTCGGCTCAGTGCACACCGTGGCCTCCTGGAGTGCCGAAGCCTCAGGGGCCTTGAGAGGACCTGCTGGCCTGAGACGAGAACCCAGAGCCTGAGCTGGTGCTTGTCAGTGACACTCTGCCAGAGGACACTGGCATGTGCCCATCTCACAGTTTTCGCTGTTCTGTGGGCTCTTTTTGAGATTGGTTATAGCACAAAGCTTCTGTTTTCTTGATCAGAGGAGGAGGAGAAGTCTCTGTGGCTCTAGGTCCACAGAGGGTGGTGTGGTTCTCTGGCACTCCTTGGTGCCAACTATAGAGAAGGTTGGCTATCCTGCTGGGGAAGAGGGTTATGTCATGAACCTGGAGAGAGGGGGAGGAGGCAGAGGAGAGGGACACGTGAGCACAAATCAGTAGGTGAAAGGTTTGGAGCCAGTGGCTTGGTGCTGATTGCTATGAAGATTTTTTATCACAGAGGCCCATAGCTAGTGACATGAGTTTCCCGGGAGGAAGAAACTTTAACTATTACTCAGCTTCACCCCACAGAAGTAGTGTTTCTACTCCGCTCCCCTCTGTCTGTTTTCCAAGCCTAGTCTCTGAAGTAGGTCCTGGATGAGCTGTGGTTCCAGATGGTGATGTTGCCAGAAGGACTCGCTCTGTGAGCCACTCCCCCAGCTGAGTGTGGAGAGACTTGGTTGCAGGACTGTGGGACAGAAGATTTCCTGTGGGACAGTCCGCTCATGGGACAGACACCTCTCAGCAGAGCCTGGCAGCCCAGTGAGAAGGCCGCCCCTCCTGTGTCCTTGGTCTCCCTGGGTGGATGGGCTCTGAGTGGCCGCCTCCAGCTGAACCCTTCCACCCCTTACCCACATTTGCTGGGCAGCAGAAGGAGCCTGCTTGCCCAGGAAGGTGGCTCCAACTGTAGGTTCTGCTCTAAGTCTTCCTATAGCCCTTTCACCCACCCACAGCTGCTAGTTTTGCTCTTAGGAGGACCCGAGGGAAGAAAAGCTTCCATGATCTTTTCCCTTCTTGGGAGTGGAACTTCACTGTTTACTCAAGAAACACGGCTCTGAGAAAGTTCACTGGGGACCCGCGAGTCTTACAAAAGTGACACGCACCAGAAAGGAGTGAGGAAGGCAGCGTGTGGCCAGCTGGCATGGCGCCTGCTCTTCAGGCAGAGCTCAGGGGTCTGTGGGCACTTCCACGAGCAGCAAGAAAGCCTCTCGGGATTCTGGAGGTTGGATCAGAATCTCAGTCCAGGGAACGCGACCCGAGGCCCGAGACCGACGATAGCTGTCCAAGCAAGGCGAGCAGCAGCTACCAGTGGGCCGAGCCGACAGGTCCCTGCTTCCCTTGTGAGCAGCAGAGGGCAGGAAGAGAGCCGGTGCCTCAGCATTTAAATCAAGAGATGATCTACAGTCCGGAGAAAACTGGAAGCCTCAGTTACCCCGGCCTTGCCTTGCCACGGTACGGCACTGATTGTGGACACAGGGCCTGTGTCTCCCATGAGCCCCGTTCTGCTCAGCCTCATAGGGCAGGAGAGAGCAGAGGCCGGCCTCTTACCCCTGTGTGAAGTCTGCCCCGTCGCTCTGGTGACATTTCAGGCCGGTGGAGAAAGGACAGTCTTCTTGGCACTTCGAACCCAGCACCTGGGTCACACTCGGTCAGTATTAGAAGTATGCTGCCCCAAGCTAGCCTCCAGGGGACTTAGGCAAGAACAGAGAGGCATGCGACTCGTAGTGGCCTGCCTGCTCCGGGGTGCAGGCACAGTGGTTTTCTACAGTTGAGGAAGTACAGTGGACCAAGTAATGACCGGCCTCACAGGTGAAGGTCTTGGGTTATGACCAGAATTTTAGTTAGAATTTATGACCAGTCTTGAGTTACAACCCAAATGCTAGTCTTCCCTGTGTGAGGTTAACTGAAAAATCCTAGGCAGTGTCTTTCTCAGGACACTGAGATCTGCTTGGGAGAGAGTGTGGCCTGAAATTTACAGGAGGGAGACTTTGAAGGCTGCTCATGGGAGCCTGAGCCTGCAGTGGACCCTGCGGTGATGACACTGTCATGAGAGCAGAATCCACACGCGGCAGGCGGACGCTGGCGATGCTGGGACCGGTGGAGGGACACTCAGAGGGACTGTCGCGGAGGAGCCCAGCCACTTCTGGCTGAGCAGCGGAGGAGCTCTCTGAAGAGGAGCGGAGCCTCAAGGATCAGTGCCGCAGACTTCTGAGACGCGGGGAGTCCTGAGAGATGGAGAGAGCTGCAGACATCTGTAGAGAAGGCCACGGGCGGGGCAGAAGCCAGTCGCTGCAGTCACTTGCTCGGTGACAGTAGCATGGCATGCCACAGAGCGGGGTTAAAGGAGAGACAGAAACAGACCCGTCGACCAGTGTTTAGGATTTTCTCG
>PVIC010033388.1:0-20157 GCA_004025085.1 Thryonomys swinderianus
AACATATTTGCATTTTCAGTTTCTCATACCAGAGCAAAGATACAGTATTTGTACATCTGTGGCCTACTTATTTCACTTATGAGTGTCCTCAAGGTATGCCTATTTGCATATGAATGACTCAAATGATGGCAGTCTAAACTCCATTTTATTCAAAAACCACATCTTTATCCAGTCTAGAGTTGATGGGCATTTGTGTTGTTTCCAAGATTTAGCTATCACGAACTGAGCTGCTGTGAACATAGGTGCACTTAGGTTATTGTGTTATAATTCTAGTAATTCTTTCGTGTGTATTCCTAGCAGGGCAATAGCAGGGTCCAGTGGGACCTCTCACCCCAGTTTTTTTGTGGACTCTCCACACCGATCTCCACAGTGGTTGCATCAGCCCCACCTCTCTTTGTATTTTGGCCTCAAGCTTCACCCACTTTCCTTCAGACGCCTGGTGCGTATCCGATGTGCATGTGCAGAGCCCACTTCACCCTCTGGAGCCGGTGTGTGGACGCGTCCAGTGCCGCTGTGAGCGACTCCGATTCCAATCCGCTGGCGCTTCACAAGCCTCACGGTGCTCATATCATGTTTAAAAATGGCACATCTTTATTTTGAAAGTTACACATAAGTTATACAAGTGGGAAATCTACAATGACATGGAATCACGCAATCTAATCTAGTGAGGATGGTTGGGGATAATGTCTTGCAGAGTTGAAATATCTTTTGACGTCCAACTGGCTGTGAGAAAGAGAGAAGCGGCTTTCATGTGGTGATGTGGGAAGTTTCTGACTACGTCCGTAGCGGGGCAGTATTCCGGAGGAGGTGACATGTTCACTGAATCAGTTTGAGATGCACCAGGTGCAGAACGAGATAGATAGGAGCTAAAACCCCAATGATTTATCTACCTGAGCACCAATCTGATTAGTTGATCGAAATGACATTTTGAATGTCCTGGAATTGATGCCATTGATGTATCTAGTAACCCACAACAGTTCTGGTTACTTTGTCCCAGTGCGCGTTCCCACTGGCAAAATGCTGCGGGCTCTTTGGGGGACACCTGGAAGACAGCGCACAGTGCACCCGGTTAACGGTCCAGAAGGTTCACTTATCTTGGGACCCCGAGCCCCCTACCATCAGGGGGTTCAGCAAACTGACTCCGTGATTGGAGTGTTCGAGGGCAAGTTAGATTCTTGTCCACTTTCTCCCCTGGCTTCTCATCTCCTCGTTACCTCTGGTCGTTATCTGCCTCCTCTGGACTTTTGGAAGTACCAGTGAACGTGGTTAGGTCACACCCTACTTTCATGTCACACACGTCTCAGAAGTGATCTACACACAGACAGTCCTGACTTGTAGGGTTTGAGTTGGGCTCTTTGAAATTTAAACTGGTGCAAAACTAATATTTATTCAGAATAAATAATGTGTCAACTTTGAATTTTGATCTTTCCAATATAGAAGAGTGCAATAGAAATGACCCTCTTTCAGTGCTGGGCAGTGCCAGTGATTGGCATCTCCTGGTGAGCCACAGGTCACAGGTGTGAACAGTCACTGCACTGTAGGGTACTCTGTTGCCAGCATTATCTGGATAGAGTTATTTGTCAAATGACCAGAAATATTCAAAATTATTTCAAATTGACTTTGTAAGATGTTTTACTTCCCTAGCTACAAAATAATGTCAGTGTTCCAAACATTTTGAAGGTAGCTTATGATACTATGTCAAGGGGTTGCATCTATCTAATGTGTTCTCAATTCTTATTGTAAATTCAGAATTCATCTGTCAATGTGGAATTTTAATTGAATTCTTTATTGGTATAATTTATATACATCGCACAATCACATGTAACATTGGGGAATTTGTACCAGTATATGACACAAGTTAGTTCTCATTTTTACTCATATCCCTACCCACCCAGACCTCCCCACCCCCTTTATACATACTCTTTTATTTTCTTTCTGAATCATATTTATTTCTACCCCTCATTACATTCCCACACCAAATTTCCTATGGCAATTTCCCACTCTATAAAAGCTGTCCTACTTTCTAGAGCTCATTTGCATCTACAGGTGTTCATGTCAAAGGGAAGATCCGTAATTTGCCTATCTGTGATCTATTGATTTCACTTATTAGTATATCCTCCAGGTGTCTCCATTTGCACCTAAATGGATCGATCTTGTCATTCTTTATGGCAGAGTAGTACTCCATTTTATTTTAAAAAATGACATCTTCTTTATCCACTCTCCAGTTGATGGGCATTTGGGTTGTTTCCAAGGTGGAGCTATCACGAACTGAGCTGCTATGAACAAGGGTGTACATCTATCTTTCCAATGTCAATGTGGAATTTTTAACAGATTAGAATATATCTCAAAGTATTTCAACATATGAAAAACTGGAAATCTTTTAAATCAAGACATAAAGTTGCGGAAGAAAGATTTGAGAGGGTCTAATGCATCACTGAAATTAAACATGGATCAAAATGACTAAATAGAATCTTCAAAACTTTCAAACTCCTAGAAAGTACTATGAAAAATTTCAATATCTTAAGGTTGAAAGTGACTTTTTATATAACCCCAAGGAGGTAATCTAAAAAAAAAAAAGTTAGTTATTTAGCATTAAGATAGTATGAAAAGTACGGCTAAAACTCAGCAGTAGGAAAACAACCAGGTTTTCAAAAGAGACACAGATTTTAACAGATACTTTGTCCAAAACGATGGACATACGGCAAGCATGGAAAGACTGTTGCACATCACTGTCACCAGGGACACGTGAACCGCAGAGAATGCGGTGCCACCACGTGCTCGGAGAATGGCTCCGACCCAGGGCGCTGACGGCAGCACACGGGGCTGAGCAGGCGGAGCCGCGGGAGTTCTGGCTTCACTTGCGCGGGGTGTGAAACAGGACAGATGTTTTGGGAGACACTTGGATACTAGCCTACAGGACTACACGCGTCCTTACCACACAGAGCAGCAATCGTTCTCCTCGATATTTACCTGGAGTACTGAAACACTAGTGCTCTCACAAAAGTATCTGGACTGATGTTACAGAATTCTATCCATCTTACTAAAACTTGGAAGTAACAAAAATGTTCTTTATTGATAAATGTTCTTTATTGATAATTGTCATATATATATAATGTATTTATATAATATATAATATATTTTTATATATATGTATACTTTTTAGTCCCCAAAAAGAAATGATCTATCAAGTTGTAAAAAAAAAAATCATGAAGAAAGCTTACATACTTACAAGTGTCAGTTTACATGTATGAATCCAATTACAAGGGCCGCTGGAAGAGGGAACCGTTGGACAGTAGTTGGAGGTATCAGAATGGAGGGAACATTTACAGGGAGGGGGAATAGGCAGTGTGATTCCACTGTAGGATACTAGGGAGTAGCTGTCAATATAAATTTATATTTACATGTACAGTATTCAGCAACACCAATAAACAGTGATATGAAGGAGGCTTTTGGCTGATAATGATGCTTCCATATAGGTAAACCAATTTTGACTGCTCTAGCTGAAGAAGATATTGAGGAGGTGATGCATATCTGGGCAGAGGGGATTATGAGAACACTCGGTACTTTTTGCTAAGTTCCAGTATGAAAGTAAAACTCTTCTGAACAATGGCACAATTCTATGTTTTCCATCTTTAAGATAAAACTCAAGTTTACAAACGAAACGTGGTTCAATAACATGTGACTCTAATACCACTAAAATTCAAATAAAAAGAAAAACGTGAACTACGTGAAATACAACTCACAATTCAAATTCCCCAAACCTACAGTAAATATGGAGTAACATAAAACATTATTGAAGGGCTGGAGGGTTAGCTCAGTGGTTCCAGCACCTGCCTCGCAAGTGCAAGGTCCTGAGTTCGATCCCCGGTAACCACATACAATGCTGGGCGTGGAGACTCACGCCCACCAACAATCAACACCGCATACCACAGTGCCGGACGTGGTGGCTCACGCCTGTCATCCCAGCACTCGGGAGGCAGAGACAGGAGGATTGCTGAGTTCGCGGCGGCTTGCCTGGGCACCATAGTGAGCTCAGGGCCAGCCTGAACTACAAAGCGAGACCCTGTCTCAAAAAGCAGAAACAAAACAAAACAAAAAAAACATTATTGAAGTGATGTTATAAAACACTCATTTTTATGACAAAGTCATGCATATTACCTAAATTTTATCAATTTAATATAAAGATAAGTTATATGGTATTTAAATAATGACACATTAGGTAGGTTTTTAAAGAAGCAGGGTGCACGTGGTGATATGAAAGATCCTAAGCTGCATTTTCTGTAAAAAGAATACAAGGGGAATACACACCACACACTCATGCATGCACACACACACACACACACAGTAACACACATTTCAGCATTCAGGTCCCTTGCTCTGAGAAGAAGTTCTCTTTCTGGAACAAAAAAGAAAAAAAATGTAATATCTTCAAATTAGAAGAAAATTATTTTACCTCAGAATCAGGTAAGTTCTAGTTCACAGCATGCTGGCCCCAACGCGGAAGTATCGCTAGGGTGTGGACCGCCAGGGAACGCGGCTCAAGTCGGTGCACAAAGCACAGGAGAGCAGAGAAAGGGCTAAAGGGCGGTGACCAGAGAGCAGGCCTAGTCCCTAAAGGCAGCACCTCCTGACCCGTTTCTGATGCACACCCCTCTCCTGGACTCATCAGCTGGCTGATCCCACTTACCCCCGAGGGGACAGCGGCGCCCGGTCCAGTCACTCTCACGAGTCTCTTAAGCCAGCCACTTGCCGATTAAAATTCATCACGGTCATGGCCAACACTCCTCGGAGGAAGCATTTGCGAGGAGAACAGTCATGGGAGATCTTTCGGTGTGCAAAGCAGGTGTGCACTCACGAAGAGAAAGAAAAGCATTGGTTTGGCACCTCTCCACACTCCAAGAAAGTTTTGTTCAAATCAATGGGAAACGTCTCAGGCAAAACCACCTGGTAGAGAGGTTCTGTGTCTCCAAGTAACACCCTCCCTAATGATTTGATGACTGTGACAGAACGCACCCGCTAATGAATATAATGGCTTGGAACATTTAGTGACAAAGAGCAAGGGGAAAATAGGAGACAAACTTTAATGTGATACGGTACATTTCATGAGATGTAAACCGTTTCTCCCCATTGGAATGGAAAAAATATTTACCACGTCAATGATGACAGTACCCATGCTTCAGATTTGACACATGTGCTTCCTTAAAAATCCCACATCCCAGAAAGAAGCTGTGCCTGTGTCTGCTAAGTGATTAGGACCGGAAATCTCCGTCATCTCCAGCAATCCTGGGGTTTCTGCAGGGACAAGTCACAGAATGAAATGAGATGTGGCATAAACAGACGGCTAAGCCTGTTCTGGCTCCTTATGAATGACATTAATCTCTACACTCTTCCCACTGATAAAAGATTTCTTTTTACTTATCTTCTGTGGCTGGGAGGTGAATTCGGAGCCTATTTATTTTTCCATACTGATGAGTCTTGCAGCGCGCTAGAGGTATATGATGTGGTTTCTTCTCACTACGCAGCATGTGCATTCTAGTCACACATTTAGAGAAGAGATAAAGTAACAGTGGATGGCCTGGTGGACCTTCCAGGTTTTCATCACAGGATGATGTGGTTCTTGTCATATCTGCCCCGTAACGGGAGAGCCATCACACTTATTTTAGTTGCTTGGCTCCGAGGTCTACTGGGGCTCTAAGTACAATAGTTCTTGAAATACCTGCATATTCTGTTTTCCTCAAGACAGGAAGCATCATCACCGTATGCACTTTTAGCACCGACAGACCTTTCCTTACCATGACAACCTTGCCGTTGATTACTGGGATGGGTTCCAGACACAGAGGCAGCTGATGGAAGAAACTGAGGAAGAGGGGTTGCTTTCGGTGCCATGAATTCTTTCAGCTCCTGCGTACTCTCATGCAAACAGACTGTAGATTAAATACAAGTTATTTTTACTGAGACAGCAGCAAAAATCAAATGCAGCCTTCATCGTTGATAGGACTGTACTATTTAACTCTACTGTCACTACCTAAAAATAGGCAGTTTTTACAGTGGTTTACTTTCTTCCTGTTAATGTAGCAATGGAGTATTTCCTATGGCCAGGGGACTGACTGCTCGGCTTCTTTGCCCCATCCATGCCTGGCACCTGTGGTACCAGCAGGAAAGTGGCAGCTCTGTCTGTGTCCACACAGAGTATGCAGATGATGGGTGTGGGGTGACAGAAAAGTCACAGGATGGTCAGGATTTTTATAGCACACACTGAGACAAATGAGGGAAAATTGAAGATACCAGAAAATTTGTTTTATCTCTATTGGTACATTGTATACACACATCATGATTGTACTCAATACTGGGAATTAGTACCAGTATATGACATGATTTAATTCTCATTTATTCCTGTTCCCCCACCAAATAATGGGAAGAGATAAGAAGTATGAAATGGCTGGGCGTAGTGGCTCACACCTGTAATCCCAGCACTCGGGAGGCAGAGGCAGGAGGATTGCTGAGTTCCGGGTTTGGCTGGGCTACATAGTGAGCTCAGGGCCAGCCTGAACTACAAAGCGAGACCCTGTCTCAAAAAAAAAAAAAGAAGTATGAAATGTAGGATATATTGTGTGCTGACAGAATTTCATGCCCTACATTACATGAAAACAGGAAAGGGTTAGAAAGTACATGAACCTGGTCTTACGACCCTCATAAGACAGTATTGTAACAGCTGCGCAGGATTTTCCACGTATATTGAAGTGATAATTGTGAATTTGCAGATTATTTGATATCTATATTAAAACAGAATTATTCCAGAAAATCCTTGCAGGTGCCTCTATAACTCTTAAACTGTGGAAATGAACACCGTGAAATTAAATTCAAATTTATTGAAAAGCCTTTGGGATTTTAGAGAACAGCCGTGACATAAATACCAAAGAACTATATACTTATATGTTTTGGTAATTCACAAAGTATGATAATTGATTTATTTTCTCATATTCCATTTCTCTCAAAGATTCTAAAATAATGAATATGTTAACGAGTTCAGTTATTTTCAATGCGTGAACAAAATCAAGTTCCCAGAGAATCCCAAAATTCACTTTTAATGGAGGTAGAAAAAGACTACCCTCTTGAGCGAACATGTATCTGAAGTTCTCAATTTCAATCATCTTCAACATGAGACCTACTTATAAAACTATATTAATTACTAATCAAATTACTCTGAATCGTAATAATTTATATCTATGTTTCACTCTTCAGTATATTGTTTCCTTTAATCTGTAGTAATGTCTTATTTAATCTAAATATTAAAGGGCATATCTTATTGCCCATACTTTACAGTGAGGAAGCAGAGAAGAGAATGCTGGGCGAGTCCCCTAGCTCCGTCCAGGGAGGACTGGAACAGGGAACAGAGGGTCTGGGCCTCCAAACACAGGTCTCTCTGGAGTTCTAGCACTTCCATCATCATTCATGTGAGATCCTCTGTTAAAGTTGCTTTTGATCATTTTGCCTGCGATAACCACACAAAATAATTGGAAATAAATTTAAATTTACTGAACAAATGAATTATATAAGGAGAAAAAAGTGAAATGTAGCCAGGCATGGTGGCTCACGCCTGTCATCCCAGCACTCGGGAGGCAGAGGCAGGAGGATTGCTGAGTTCGAGGCTTGCCTGGCCTCCATAGTGAGCTCAGAGCCAGCCTGAACTACACAGCGAGACCCTGTCTCAAAAAAAAAAAAAAAAGTGAAATGTAATGTGGTTACATGGAGTGGCTCTCCAGTCAGATTACTTATCTTTATTAACTGTGTGTCCTTGACCTTATTTCTGAAACTCTCTGGGTTGAAATTTTCTCATCAATGCATGGCAAATAATCATAGCACCTACTTTACAGAGCACCCATGTGGTTTCATAGACATAATATATTAAAAAATCCTAAACATTGCCTGGCACCAGTGTGGTGTCAGTAATCACTGGTTGGCACTGGTACTGCTGTTGTGTTTATCTGTTTTAGTATTTTCTGTGGAGATGTACATTATTTAGCTTCTTTAACAAAACTGAAGTTTCTCAATTTCATGTCTGTATAGAGTACTAAAATCAGTTCCATAAAAATTAATTTTAGGGGCAAAAATAAATAAAGGTTGCTCTAATGTATGCATTAATACATCTTGACCACGAAGGCTATTTGCCTTATCAAACACAATATTATTTTGTGATATTGTATGGTCTAGTCACTTTCTCTCAAACAGTGATACAAAAGTAGTTATCTCTCACTTATTTAGATAAAGATAGTAGAGAAGCTTTTACATTCACTTATACTTTTATGAAACCAATTGAATTTTTAAAGATGCTACTTAAAAGTGGAAGGCTTTATTTCTATAAAAATGTGAAAACTAATTTTGTATAAATGGGGTGTAATTGTGCTTTGCAGTTTAAAATGTGATCATAAGAAGTTATCTGACTTCAACAAACAGTGATTGTAAAACTTCATGACAAAAAGCATTCACAATTGAGTTCAGATTTTTGGAGCATTTCAGCCCCACCCCATAAATGTAGTCAGTGCTCCACAAAAGCATGTGCAGGTAGCAGGGAAGTTATAATTAGACGTAGTTTAAACACCGCAGATTAAAGAGAGCCATTAGCATATTTATTATCAATTTAATAATTGAAGAGAGTTTCAGAGAGTTGAGTGGGTCTTTTTTTCAGCTAATTCCTTGACTTGTAATGAAATTTGATTTGGTTAATGAGGGTATGAAAATGATTTTATTACAGAGTGATGGTAAAATGAATAATGGTGGATAGAATATTTCAATTTTCCTTTTACATCTGTGTTATGTGCACAGTATAAGAATATGCTAGAAAATTGTTAAATTTATCTTTAAAAATGATGTGGATATAGAAGCAAAGAATGATACAGAGGAGTGTACATAGTATCCATTGTAATAATTTAATTACTTTTCATAGTATGTTAAAATTACTGAAACAAAATCACTTCTTCCAGTTCTCAAACATCTGGGAGATTTCCTATTTATTAAAATGAATACTGAAAATTACATAAATGAGGGCTGGAGATTTAGCTCAGTGGTTCCACCGCCTGCCTAGCAAGTGCAAGGTCCCTGGTTCGATCCTGGTAACCCCATACAATGATATGATATTGGGCATGGTGAATCACACCCACCAGCAATCAGTACCACAATGCTGGGCATGGTGGCTCATGCCTGTTATCCCAGCACTTGGGAGGCAGAGGCAGGAGGATTGCTGAGTTTGAGGCTTGCCTGGGCTACATAGTGAACTCAGGGCCAGCCTAAACTACAAAGCGAGACCCTGTCTCAAAAAAAAATTACATAAATGGATCAACCCTTTTGATATGTGAGATAATTTGTGGTGTGAAATGTGAACAATCCAGAGCAAACAAACTCATATTTGGCTAATGGTGACTGCTGAACTCAGAACTCATGTTGCTCAATGAGGGGAAGATTTCATACGAGAAAATTCACACTGACTTACACTATAGAAATTGGCACCTGCTTGTTAGTAAAAACAAAATTGCATCTGCTTGGATTTGCTTATTTTTAAAATTCTTTGGATGTTCTCAACCCTTTATTTGGAGCAAATTATGTTATCTGGTCAGAAATTTCATGCATAAACAGCATATTTTATGCTGAAAGTTTCCACACTGTTTCACAGAGTTAGAGAAAAATATGCCATAACTGAGTCAGCTTTTATACAAATGCTCACCAACTGTACCACTGTTATACCACGTACTAATTTCTGTCCACTTCCAGAGGCTGTAATTGTCTATGAAGATTTAAAGCACTTGTGATGTTGCTGCAATTCAGGGATAATAACCTTCTGAACATAAAAAAATTAACTCCTGGTATTTCTAGATTTTATCCACTATACATAGTGGCACATTGATTTCCTACAGTTCTCACAGGGGCTCTTGCCTTTGAGCTCAGCAGTTGTTGTAAGCAGATTTTCATGTTTCATCTTAATGTCTTACATGTCTGTGTTCTTATGTCAGGCAAGTATTTCTTAATTCTAAACTTGTCTCGGAAAGGTTACATAGACTATGCTTTTATTTAATTGCAATTATCCAAAACACAGACATGCAAGGTCTAATTGAAGAGTTTGGAAGAGATTGTTCTTCATGGGAACTATTTTTAGCAAAAGCAATAAGCAAAATTCTTAGCAATTGTTTGTTATAATCTGATCTAAAGTTGTCTGCTCACTTTATAAATTAGAAAGTCTAAACGAACCTAAAAAGTTGTCTCAGACAGTTTTTCTGTTAGTCTCATCCTTTCCATAAAAACTCTGCAGAGCCACGTTACTACATAACTGGTCTGAAACTTTAATGCCCTCTCAATTCATAAACTTTTAAACTATTATTAGAGACTTCTTTTTACTTTAAGTGAGATAGTGACTCTGAAAATAGAGAATAGAATACAGTTTTAATTGCTTTTTGTACTTATAAATCTATCCTTTCTCTCTAGTCATTTATATTTATTTGCTTGTTGTGTCATTGTCTCTCCAGAGTTAAGCAGGCATGGAAGTGAGAGCTGCTCGCACTCCACCCACAAGATCGTAGCTTCAGCCAGTCATGGCATCTTTCCACACACCTCTGATTCCTTGGTTTTACTGGAATATTTCATTTTCAGTGATTTACTTATACATGAAATAGAATTATTCACACGAGCTTCTAATCAGGACAGTGATGAAGATTCAATATAATCATTTAATTTCTCATTGCCCCTTTTCATGATGATACCCTTAAGAGTCATCTTGCTGACTTCCTACCTCAGGCAGCGTTACCAGCTAAGGACCCCCTTCCAGGCCCTGAAATCCATGCCTGTGTTCCCGAAGGGCCTGGTTCCCATTAGCGTCTCCCAGCCAAGGACTCACTGTGGCTGGGATACTCAGGCAGGGCGTTCCCGGGAGACAGAAGAGGATTTTGAGCGCAAATATTGGCTAGAAGCCCGCGTACTCTGTGAAAACTTGATTAAAACGCACAGCCGTGTAGTACGAACCCACCAACCTCGCTTTCGTCTTTGTCCCTGGGTCAGACTTAGACTCACCTTGTGCTCTCCTGTTTCTCTCAGGCTTGTTGTGTTTCGAGACAGGGTCTCGCTGTGTAGCTGAGCCTCGCCGTGACCACCCAGTGACTCTCCCTCCTCAGCCTCCCGAGTGCTGTCTGTGATCACAGGCGCCCGCCGCGATGCCTGGCTGGTCTACAGACTCTTTCCCAGTTACTCGGTTGAAATCTCTGTTCTCTTCTCATCTTGCTGAGTGATTCTTAGAGAGTGCGGACATCACACAAGCTCTGACTTGCAGTACACAAGGGACCTTTGCCATCCAGTCCCTTCCTGTGCCACTGTACTGCCACTTCTATTCATCCCTAGCCATGTCTTCCTGCCACCTTTCTCTCATCTGTATTTTGACAATTAATTTATGAAATCAGTAAAGAGGCTAAAATGTACAGCCATAAATAGTACTCAAGGTACATTTCCTAAGTGCTGAATCAAATTGCCAATATTTCCTCCAACACCATACTCACAAGTGAATAAGAAACACCTTCTACTTTAAGTTGTATTAAGGAATGAATAAAAATTCCTGAAATCATGAGACAGGGAGTAGAACATGCCAAATCCACTGGGGATCAACTGATTCAGATGTTGTAAGAACATTTCACCAAAATGTCATTTAGATTAGAGTAATTTTTGAAATTTCCTTGTACTGTCTTTACAAATCTATGTGCATACGAAAACCTGTCTCAATTTTCATAGCAAGAATTAGCCTCCCATGATTTCAACTTGGAGGCCGAATCTCAAGGCAGCAGGGGAGCCTGTGTGCACAGCCCAGCACTTCCCACATGGAGTCGCCCCTCTTTGGAGTTTCCACAGGCTCCTGAGCCTCCGCCAGGAGGGGGACCTGTGAGCACAGTGTCTTCGCTTTGAAGGATTGACAGGAATATATTTCCCAGGTTGGGCCTTAGTCCGGTTTGGGGGCAGCCTAAACAGCCTAGAAAGGCAAACAAACATATATTTAACAAATATTTCAAACAAGGAATTGAATCAGAAGATAAAATAGTGTGAATGTGGTGTCATACAGTAGCCATTTGTTACAGTATCAAGGAGAGTTTATCAAGGCTGAAAAGCCCTGCTCCATTTATTTTATTTTATTTTATTTTTTACTGGAGCACCATACATTCACGGGCCCTTTAAGGGCTGAGGGAATTTTATAGACATCTTTTAAAGTTTCTTTTGGGCTACCTTTGCACTCTCTCTCCGCCCTCTTCTTCCTGTGATGTTTTTATTGTGAGGATCAAACAATGAGGTGACACCAGTGCGACCCAACTAAGACTGAATGTCCTACCTCTTTCCCAGGTAATTGAAACAGAGCGAAAGCTCTTGCTGTTCGGGTGTGACCTGCTCGTTACAACAGGTGGTATAACCTGAACTCCATTCTAAGTTCACTGTTACAACCCCAATCCATCAAAGCGTTCATACAATGGGTCTCAAAAATATACAAATCCTAGATTGTGGATCTCTAGAAGAAATAGAGCGTTATGACCTTGAGAATGTCTTCAACGTATTTTAACTTCACCGTAATTTTGCGAATAAAATGTCTAATCTTTTTTAACTTTCCTCGCTGGCTGCCCTGTGTTTCTTCTAAAGGCCTGGCGTTACCTGAAAGTCTCTCAGGGTTGGTTTCTTCTCGATATCTAAACAAGCAACGCAAGAACATTTTCTTTTCATCTCCACGGCCCTCAGAACAAGACTACTAGAAACCTGGAATGCAGATTAAAGTATAGTAATGTAACAACCTCTGTTCTCAGTTTGAAACAATAGAGTTGTTTTCAGTTTTCATTTTTATATTTATAGCATATAATAATAATTCCTTGTGGAAGTTGGTACTAGTACCAAATATATAAACTCTTTGTTCATTCCCTCCTCCTCTCCCTACCTTCTTGTCCCTACATCTCTGGATCCCTTCCCATCTGAGACATCTCTCTCTCTCTCTCTCTCTCTCTCTCTCTCTCTCTCTCTCTCTCTGCCTCATATTATGTCTTTTATTTTACTCTGAGAAACTTAAAATACAGATTTTCTTTTAGATTGCAATGAGGACTCAAACTCAAACATAAAGACCAATGATAATGAAAATTAAGACACATATTCCAAGCTGAAAATAATCTAAGAGAAATAACCAAATAAGACAATTTTCAAATGAAAAATATCAAATGTCACATACATTTATGAAATATATTCTCTTGTGGCACTCAAAACAAGAAGGTGAAATGTCATCTTCCTCATAATGAAACAGCACATTCAGAAGAATAAAACTGTAGAACAAACTAAGGAACTGAAGTGCCTTCTGTCATACGTAAGGAAGACTCTGGACAGTTGGACATGTCTCTCTAGGTAATTTTTAAAGGCAAAAATCCTAGCCCGGAGCTCTTTCATCTTTTTTCACAGCTTGCTTCAACACTAGAGGAAGAGGCCACTCTCTCTCATGTTGTCTCACTCTGGTCCTACAAAACTTCGTGATGTTTTCAATTGTAGGTAGAAAGATGGAGGATCAGTACTTTAACCTGAGATAACAGCAAAGGCTTAAATGGGCAAAGATTTAGACACAGAGAAGATGTAGATTGGTCTTAGAGCCCAATTCAATGTAGTGCTAGAGGTATACTCTTGGTTGTCCAATCTTAAGTTACTGAAACTGCTGAAATAGTTTGTCCAAGGACCAAAATATTATGAAAAGACGAACAACCTAGATATCTTTCAGGATCATTGATTCCAATGTCAGGCTAAAGAAAAAGGAAAATGAATAGATAGCTCCTTTTGACTTCTTTTAACTACTGAAAGCAAAAATCTGGAAAATTTAAAAGCCATATGCCTTGTGATTCAATAATTCTATTGTTGGGATTGGATAATTTAACCTCTACGTGCTCACCTATTTAGGTCATAAAATGAGAATTCTAAAATGTGTCTCTTAAGAATTTTTAGAAGCTAAATGATACTTGAAATTTTAACAATGTACTTCACAGATATAATGTTCCTCACAGAGAAACAGCAGCTATTGCTGAGTTAGAAAGTTGAAGGATTAAAAAAGTGCCGAGTACAATTTTTGCTACAATATGAATGAAAAATAATTTAAATCACAAAATAGTAAGTCAAGCAGAATAGATTGGAATGAGTGTGACTTGGGAGCTCAGTGGCTTGAAAATAATTAGTTCCTTCTCGTATCAGCAGGTGACATGGTGTGGGGGTGGACAGCACCTAGGGACAGAGATGGTGGTACATTCATTTCCCATCTACCCCACTTCATCAGTAAATTGTTCAAGGCATAGCGGCATGTAATTTCTTCTGTATTAAAGCTTGTATGATGTAATGGCATATAAAACCAAAATCTGGGGCCGGAGGGTTAGCTCAGTGGTTCTGGTGCCTGCCTTGCAAACGCAAGGACCTGAGTTCAATCCCCGGTAACCACATATAATGCTGGGTGGTGGCTCACGCCTGTAATCCCAGCACTCGGGAGGCAGAGACAGGAGGATTGCTGAGTTCGTGGCGGCTTGCCTGGGCACCATAGTGAATTCAGGGCCAGCCTGAACTACAAAGCGAGACCCTGTCTCCAAAAAGCAAAAAAAAAAAAAAAAAAAAACCAAAATCTGTGTTTGATGAGCATTCTTATTTGTATGGATAATTTGTAATTCCAAATTAAGTATTTGTTCTAAAATAATATAAAACTATGCTCTCATTTTCTTCCGAAGTTTTTCTGAGACTTGTATATGTACTTTTTGTTTAATGAGTACTCTTATAATGGAGTTTATATTTGCATTAATCTTAATGCAATTCAATTAAAAGTTTGTCAAGAACAATTAACTTGATTATACGCCTAGAAGTAAATCACCCAGCTGCTCCGTGTCTCTAACTGGGGTTCCATCATCTCCACGTGTTGCAATAAAAAGTCAAAATTAAATGGATATTTTATGCTAACTTTTTGGAAAGGTGCCCAGGAAACAAATCAGAGAAAACAGTATGGAAAATTTTCGGTCAATATCTTGTTAATCTATTTTATCTGAAAAGAACAATCCTAATCATATAGGAACACTGAGAATCCAGTCATGAGAGTAATACAAGAATTGTATTTAATAGCACTTGAAAATGATGTTTAAGACCATCATGTCTTCCTGGGGACGTAACAGGAACTGAGCGATCCCAAATGTGTTGAGTTTGTGGTCCCACCGCATCAAGGAATGATGTCACAAGCCAAAGGAAAAAGTTGGGATAGATTTATGGGACATAAAGAGAAAACCATAATCCCTGGGTTTCCAGGAAGGTCTGGAATGGTTTGCCACTGAGGCCCCTTGTCAGGGACCATCTCAACAGCAAAGTCGCAATGTGGGTACAACGTGGGTCAAACTACATCAACCTATGGTGTTAAAAATACGGCTGATGTTGATCCAGTGGGGAAATGAGTCACGTAACAAGGTTTCGTAAGAAAAAGCAAAGCAGTTTTGGGAAGGGATGGTGGGTCCACGGGTGACTGATGCTTGTCTGACTTCCTGGGCCCGATGGTGTCATTACAGTATCATTCCAAGGAGACTTTGTCCCTTAGGGAGGCCTGGTCATTGCAGCTTCTTGTTGGGCCTCCAGATGCACCTCCAGCCAGTTCAGACATCTTTACTAATTTGTGTCATTGTTGACTTCCTCAAAGGTCCAGTCCCTCTGTGATTGTGTATTAATTTCTGTCTAACTTAGCTCTATATAATAATGGTACTTCTGAATTTGGCCCTTTAGGGTGAAGTCTGCTCACCTATGGGAATAGAGATAATCTCCTATTCTGAACACTGCTAAGGTATCCATTTAAGCAACTGCTGGCTTTGAAGAGAGAGAGTATTCCAAGCTTAGCTATAAGTGTGTGTAATTTGATGGGAGGTGCAAAAAAAGAGGGTAGAAGGTAGCTCTCCTGGCACCCTGGTCTATGTCATGCAGAAAGCAAACAGCTTCATGTGCAGGCCTTCAGTAACCTGTAGTTCAGGATGAATTTTGAAGCAGGAGTAGAGGAAGGCAAGAATTTCTGTCAAAGAACATACAATACCTTCTCTTGATCAAATTTATTTTTTCGATGTGGAGATTAAGGATTATTGAACATTAATTTTGGTTGGCATATTTGAAATGTTTTTAAAATGACATTTTAAGCAATGTGCTAATTGGCTAATGGAATACAGAACCGAGGAATGGTGAACAATTGAGCACATATATTTTTCTGCTTCTAATATGCTACAGAGCTAATTTGAGCCACGGCCCTAACACTAATTAATTATAAGAATTACCCAGGGAATTTACAATATTCTCCAACCTCTCTCTGATCTTCTAGAGAAGGATCTCCAAGGAGCTCTTTTGATAATGGTCCGTGGAGGATTCTAATTATCAGTCAGGTTAAGGAAACCACTGATCTAGAAAAGGATTTTATTGTGCTTTCCATTGATATCTAGAGATATGTATATTCATGTTTAAGATATACTATTCTTTATTAAAATAACCGTGTCTTTCAATGTTCAGTTTTACCAGTCATTAACTTACTTTTTTCTTTATTCCTTTATATTTAAATGAGTTTAATCTTAGCCTTAAAACTTTAAAAACCATATTCTATTTTGTGCCTCACCAAATAGGGAGGATTTTTCAAAATCTGACCTACTGGTTACTGCATTGCATACATCTTTTTAAACTCTTTTTTTTTTTCCTGGAATACATTTGGAAGGAAATTTAAAGTTGCATGTGGCCTCCATCTTTCACGCGGCTGACTCTGGGGTTTGCTGAGGCTGAAAATAAGAAATCTATCTCTTGGAAAGTCAGTTTGCAGCTTCATGGCCCCTGTGTTGGAAAAAGAGGTTCCAAGGAGTAAAGAGACAGGGGAAGGTTTTATTAGCGCTTTAGCATCTGCTCAAGAGTGGACTGTGGAGTGCTTCGAGAGGCGAGAGCCATGCTTTGAGCTGGAGCTGGCTGTGGTCAGGGGCTGTCCGTAAGACGGTGATGTGGGCTGTGTGCTCCTGGTGACTTCACACTGCAGCACAAGCCTGTGCCTGAGTTCAGTGATCAGATCTGCTACCCCTCCCCCCATATCACTTCTTTCTTGTGGAAAGAGGCATTCAGGTGAAAAAGAACAAGTCTCAACCCAGATTTATATCCTTACTGTCTAAAAAATCTTTAGAAATTTTTGGTAAGTTTTCTAAAAAGGGGAAAAAAAAAACATCTTGAGTCACTTTCAAGTCTCAAAGTTGCACGTAATGTCCCATTTTAAAATCTTGATATCTTTGTCTCCTTCTATATCTAGTTGTTATGTTTTCTCTTCTGCCTCAGATCCAATGGGGAAACGTTGAATCGTTTCTGGAAGCTCTTAGCTCGTAAGTGTGAGGAAGTTCTCTAGACAGATTTCTTGAGGAAGAGACTGCATCGGTATTTTGCCTTCTCCAAGTTCTCCATTGAACACGTATTGAATCCTAAGTGAAATGGAGCATATAGGAGAGCAGCATATTTCATAGACATTTAACCTCTAATTACAAAGTTGAAGTAAATTTCTTTAATAGCTCTAGATGGAAAAACGAGCCTTAGAAAATAATCTGTTTTTTTGTAAGAACATTTTGTCAAATAGTGATATAGCAATTGGGAAAATTATTATATTGTGTGTTAAAACAGTCTGTAAATCACCTATACAGATTTTTTCTCTTCCTAATACTTTAAAGTGTTCAAGTAAAGTATAACATTTTTTTAAGTCTATAACTGCTTATAAATTTTAGTGAAGTTCACTAAAAAGAGGCATGCAAACATATTAACAAATCCTTGGTCTCATTTTCCCTTATCATTGTTTGTTTCATCATCACTGTTCATTTTTTAAATATCTACCCACTTGTTATCCATAAGTTATACCATCTAAATAAACTGTATAAATAAAATTGGTATTTCCAGGGTGCGTGCCATCGTCCTTTAAGAAGTAAGGATACTAACATTATCACGCAAGTTAAAGCAAAGTATACAGTCCTTCCAGATAATGATCTCCTTCAACTCCTGACCTGTCCGAAGTAATAGACCGGAAATCCGGGAGCACTGAAACACACGGCTGTGTGGGCTTGGAAGGGCCGCCTTGGAGGACGGCGTTCTCCAGCAAGCTGTGTCATTTTAGGCACATCGCATTCGTGGCTAAGGAGCTGCATCTTCAATATTTATACACTGCTCAGTACGTGAGTTAACACCCTCCCACTCCGGGTTTAGGTAAAATTAGAGACCCAGTTTTCCGTATTCTATTCTTAAAACACAACCTGGTATAAAATACAGATGTACTTAATCAAGTTTGTCTTTTATTTTTCTCGCAAAGAAACGGAAGGAGCCTGGAGCAGGTGGCTGAGCACTGCTGCCCTCGTCCCAGACGGGTGCTGAGGGGCACGTGCTGACTCCGCACCTCTGCCCCTCTCCTCGGGCACAGAGTGGTGTTAGTGACAGAGACACGGGTAGCAATGGAGGTTCCCGGTGATGCACCCACCAGTGAAAAACTGACTGTGGAGTGAAAACCTGTGTCTAAGCAACCTCTTGCACTGTTGGGAAGTCCTGGAGATGGTGACTGAAAGGGAACTAGTGTGAAGCGTGACAGTGCACTCTATTAGAGGGCACAGTTCCTCCCCTAATCGTATCAGTCTACGATCAAAATGGAAATGTGCGGGAACAAATGGAGGCAAGAGTCCAGTTATGTTCGGAGGGATGTTATTGAATTTGTGGCTATTTCGCATCCTCTCCGGGGGCTAAGTATCGACTACCGTATTTTTCAACTGTCAATCAGTGCCTTATACTACTCAAATAAAATCAAGGCAAGGCTGAACAGCACTTCCATTTTTATGGTTCAGCTGTCTGGAGCACTCTACCTTTCCTTCGACATTGATTTAGTGCAATTTGAAAACTCATGAAAGCTTTATGATTTGGAGGTATTTTGAACCATTTATACAACCAATTCATTCACGTACAAAATTAGCCGGAGTTACAATGTTTTGAATTTAAGGGACAAAGATAAAAGACAAAATTATACTTGATTTCTGTTGTTCTTTCTGAATGTAATTTTCATAATTTGGACAAATACTCAGAACATTAAAAACAAATCACTGGTCCAATGGCATAATTTTTTGAAAAAACAGAAAATGCACTTATATTTGAACAAAATTATTTATGAGACAATACTTAAAAGATGGTGGTTCATACCTATAGTCCCAGCACTTTGGGAGAACATGGCATATTTGCAAGTCTGAACCCAGCCTGGGTGACTTAGAAAGACCTCACCTCAAAAATTTAAAAAGATAATCAGAAAAGAAACACAATTATCCCTTAGTTTACAAAAAGCATAGTGTCTTGTTAGTGATGATTGAAAAACAGGCCAATTAAATGTACTTGCACATGTGTTAATTTTCTCAGAACATGTTAAAATGATGCATAATGAAGGCCACATCTTTTTACTGAAGTCCAGGAATCATCTCTTGCTTTATTGCAAATATGTCATTCTGTCTGTTTTGTGCCTTTTGTTTGTTTGTTTCATCACCAGGGCAGATTGATCTCAGCCCCTTGTGCTTCCAAGGTAGGCACAGTGCCACTTCAGCCAGATACCTGGCCCTGTGTACCCTACTATGACAAACACGTTAGAGCTGAAATGCTTTCAATGTTACTTACTTCCTACTGAAATCCCCCTAATTATTACTAACAATCCCATGAGATTGATTTTGCTCTTGACTTCCAAACCTTGGTGTTCAGCGAGTTCCTCGAGGCCTGGCGCGGTGCTCCATTCACGACGACCGAAACCGAGTCTTAGTCGGGAGCAGGGCAAATGGGTTTTCATCTTCAGGCTATACTAATTGACTTTAAAATGATAAAGATAAATGGAGAGCAGCATATATTTCACCTCTGTCTTCTCTTGATTGTCTTCACAGAGTGTGATCTTTAAATATTCTTTCACATGGAGCCACATAGAGGGACTCTGGGGAGAACAAGGATAGTTATCCATGTACACTAAGAATTCCATACTCAGGGCCGGAGGGTTAGCTCAGTGGTTCCGGTGCCTGCCTCACAAGCACAAGGTCCTGAGTTTGATCCCCGGTAACCACATATAATGCTGGGCGTGGAGACACACCCACCAACAATCAA
>PVIC010033389.1:0-20175 GCA_004025085.1 Thryonomys swinderianus
TGAACAGACAGGCTCAGCTAAGTTTCTCCAGTCTACTGACCTTAGATCATACTCTTATTGTTCCATCACATTCCTACACAATTGTCCCTGCTTCTTTTATGCTTATACAAAGAAGTCTCAATAATAGCCCCTCCTAAAAGAGTCAGAAAACTTCTGGACCACTGAATACATGGAAGTTTAAAAGGAACTTATCTGCTTGGATGTGCACTCCAACTATATAGACACAGAAACTCCTACACTCAGAACTGTTCCAGACACCACCCTTGTGCAATCCTTCACCTGCCTGTTTATTTGTATCCTCTAAAATATCATTTATAATAAACCATTGAATGTTCCCTTGAATCAGTGAACTGTTCTGATGGTGTCTAATGAGGGAGTTTATGGGAACCCCAATCTGTAACTGGTTGGTGAGAAGGTCTGGAGGAGGGATCTGTGCCTAGCATTGGAAGAAGAGGGAAGTCCTGTTGGATGGAGCCTTCAATCTGTGGGTTCTGAATCTATGTCCAGGTAGACAGTGTCAGAATTGAAATGTATTACAGAATGCCCACCTGGAATGCACTGCAAAATGTACTGCTTTCTTGGTGGTGGGTAGAAATCCCTGTACATTTTGGGATCACAGAAGTGAGCTGTGTTGTGTGTATATAAAAGGAAAGATACTTTATCTCATCCTTAGAATTAACACATAATAATCTTAAGAGCTTATTTCTACATATGAGTAACAGTTGACATTTGAAAAGAAACACAATTTGTCCCTGAAGTTATGTGTTTAAGAGTCATAGCCTGTTACCTCCAAATAAGAAGTCAATAAATTAATTCATGAGTACTGTGAGAATATTTAAAATGCTAACAAGAAATTCTATGAAAATAGTCTAGAATTCATTTAGTTCTTTTAGACCTAAAAATCTCAAAACTCTACCTGTAATACCTGCACATGTCAGAGTCCAGCTGGTTCCCTCAGATTTGTAGCACTAACAAGTAAAACCACCAGGAAAAATTCCTCAGACTAGCAGAACACACTTGAATGCTAAAACTTGTCCAAGTACTAAATAGGATTGCACCAGATGGGTGATTGGTATTAAGTTTTCATCATAGCACTAGACTCAGTTTTCCAAGAGGAAAGACGCATCGAGGGAAGTAATACTGGGTAGTTAAGAAGACTAGTACAGAAAAGCAGACACAGAACAACGTATTTCATATAATTTATACAACAGAGAAATTTCTTGGCTAAAGGATGAAAACCAACATTGGTCCAGAAAGGCAGAATGACAGCTAGTGATGAGATTTTCAAACTTCATCATGTTCAAAGATAGGATAAATCCACCAACACTTATTTTAAAAACTCCAAATTTCTAAAAATAAAACTTAGCTCCTAGCATTTTTTATATCAGTTTTTTTGAAAGCCATAAAACATGTATTTAGATTTAAGAAAACATGTTAACTGAGGATGTTATCAATTTTTTTATGAAGTGGTAATAACTGATACTTTCTTTCATATAAGAAATGTTTATACATTTCACCAACAGCACTGGCCCATAGCACATAAATACACAATGTTATTTAAAACTAAAGTTATCTTGAAACCAAAAAGATACTCTAGTTTGAAACAGTTGTTTTCAGAGATCCCTCCCATTGTCCTTTAAGATGACCACAAAACCCTTTAAATCTGTACCTTGTACCCAGGGGTTAAATTTAATAAAAGAACTGTAACGGATAAGTACTAAATTGAAACCCTGCAATACTTTGCTAGTTACCTACAACTTTATTCCCTAAAAATTATTAATTTCTAAAGGTGATTTATTTTTGTAAACTCCAAAGTATCAATATGTTCCAATCATATTTATTCATAGAATTCATTTTTCTTACATAATCATGTGGAAAAATTATTTCTCTACAGAAACTTAAAATAGTAGGATAGCTTCAATATACCAAGTTCTACTCTAAATGAGGAAGTACTCCATTGGTTTCTCTGATTTCATTTTTCCAAAAGACCAGTCCTTAAGGACTTCTGGAGCCTAGCTATGTTGGCATCCAGTGCTGCCAGCCCATTTCTAAAGTCTTGTTCATCACAAGAAGTGAACGTTGAAAAAGAAGATATGCTCCAATCTGACATCAGGTCTGAATTTAAAAAGCTGCCATCACAGACAGCATTGCCTTTCGCTTCCACCTTGGTGGTGTGATGAGCTGACGAACCATGATGGGCCTGTTCCTCTGGCTCCACAGTGGCAGCAGGGATCTTACCAATTGCTTCTTTTATTTTCTCAAGGAGTTGTTTGTCTTCTGTATCAGCTGTTCTGGAAAGTTTTTCAGGTATATTTCCTGCTTCATTATTCAAACAAAGTGCAGGTACAGGTAATTTACCTTCTGTTTCTGGGGTCAATGCTCTGTTGCTGGCCATCTGGGTTGTGGCTACACTTACCTGTGATTGTGGGGATATTTTCTTAGAAAGTGGTGAATTCTTTTTAGAAGAGCTTCTAGCAAAAGGAATATAAATTGTACTATCCAAATTACATGGATTTTCTATTAAAGTCATACTTTCACTCTCCATGTCAGAGCCCTGTTGTGAAAGGGCAGGAAGAATCCCAGGAGTGGACACCACCTCCTCGGCCCTAGTGTTAGCATGTGGAAGGCCTCTGGAAGCCAAGACATTTTCATAGGTTCTGTCTGGCTTTATAGTTTCCTCATTGTTAACTGCAGAAAGTGGCTCTGAATGTGTAAAACTTAGATTTGTTTCTAACTTATTTAGGTAGCTCATTATAGAAGTGTGAGGAGGGGTGGGGTCCTGTTCAAACTGTTTATCATAAATGTGCAGAAGTGATTTGGTAAGGTTATTCCCAGGCTTGCAGCAAGTAGTATCCACACTAAGATCTGAGAGCAGCTTGGCCATACTATTCTGTAAAGTTCTGTCAGAAAGAATTTAGAACAGTCATCATTAGTTTTTTGCCTATTTCTCTCATTCACTTACATGTACCTCCATCTTCTTTTGTTTTTTAAAAAAGGATTTCTACCATATCTCTTAATATGAAAACAAGTTACTAAAAGCTAAAATCATAGAATTGCTTAGACAAGAAACAGTAAGTTACAAATGAGAAAAGATCTTGATTTTGTTTCAAACCTAATGTTACATGTAAAGGTGAAGGCTCATAACTTTTTTCTCTGCAGGTATAGAAATGTTTTATTTCTGAGAAATACTACAAAATGAACCTTTGAGTAAAAAGCCATCCTAATGTAGTAGCCTAAGTTATAAAGCAAAATGGGAAATTACTACTTATTTCCTATGGATTTTGTTAAAAATGATTTTCCTGCATCCAAAATGTACATTCAAAGGATACTAAAACAAAAATGATTAGAGATAATTATCATAATTAGATATAAACAACAACCAGGTTTCAGAAAAGTGCACATAAAGAAATATACACAGGATTAGAAATTAGAAAGAAATGGCATCAAATCCTACTACTATCATTAGCTATGATCTTGAAAGGTTATCTAACCTTTTTGAATTTCAATTTTGCCTATTATAAAGTGAAGATACCTGCTTCATGATTATAATGAAGACTAAACAATATTAAATAATAAGATATAAGGGAAAAAGCACTGTTTCAGCCTACATTGGTGTTCATTTGATGGCAACTTATATTGGTAGTTTTATTAAAGCCATTCTACATCTTTAAATCTATTCATACATGTTCTTAAATACAAAGCACCAACAGATACCTAACAAAATGAAAAAATGAGCATGCCTTAAAGTTCAACTTTTAAACATTTTGCTTTTTTTGTAGCAGCGTTAGTCTTTCTTTTTCACTTATCAGATATAGTAAAATAAGATAATCACACTTAGGGGCATGTGTGCTCTGCTTCAGGTTTCTCTAGGACAGGAGAAAGTACAGATCTTAGTATATCTGTCTTTGTCCCACTCAAGCTAACAGAGGTGACCTTACCCAGTACCTGAGCTCTACCCAAGACTTTCTGGACCAAAGGCAACATGCTCATATTGGCTGAGGATGGTACCCAGCCCTACTCAACCCCAGTTGCTGAGTGATAATCCCACCCCTGCCATGGTATTACAATTAAGGCTTCCTCTGGCCAGGAAGCAAATGCACCCACACATGTATCTGTGAAGAGCATCTGGCCTTCCCAGATCTGAGTAGTTATAGGGATGACCATGCTGAATCTCCCACATTTCCACATGTGCTGCAGGGGTTCTGAGCGTGCTTCTGCCCAGCAGAGATCCTCAGTCTACAGTTCTACCTACTTTGGCCAGGAGACAAGCCTGCAACTGTGCACATCTGTGGAGAACAGCCTCTGGCCGTATCAGTCCTGAATGGCTGAAGAGTGTCTTACTGTAATGACCACTCCCTACCTACAGCCCACACCAGTATAGATTCCAAACAGCAGTACCACCCAGTTAGCAACTACAGCCTGCCACTCTGCCCAATAAGAGGAGATAGCAGAGCCATCACTGTTTCACTGGACTATGGAACACAGGCAGACAGTAGTCCTATATGACCCTACAACATAGGCAAAAGCCCAGCTCAATTAGATCAAAGCAAGGTCTGCATACCTGTGTTCCCTAGCCAGTCTGCCTAGAATGCAAGGGCAAACTAAAGGTCTATCCTGACCAAAAAAAAAATACCTACAAAAGCAAGAAGAAATAGTCACTTCCCCAAATGAGCAGCAACATCACAAAGACACAAGGAATACAAAGAATCAGGGAAATATGACACCAATGAGAGAAACTAATAAAGTTCTAATAATGGACCTTAAAGAAATGGATATATTTGAAATGACAGAAAGAATAATCTTCTTTACAAAGTACAGAGAACTACAAGAAAATATGGACATAAAATTATATGCAATTTGGAAAATAATTCATGAATAAAATGGGAAGTTTGACAAGGAGAGACAATTAAGAGACAATAAAATAACTGAACTGAGAAATTCAATAAAAAGGTTCAACTGCAGGCTTGATCAAGCAGAAGAAAGAATCAGTGGAGCTGAAAGACAGAAAACTGTAAATTATCCCATCAGAGGAGCAAAAAGAATGGAGAAAGCCCATCAAGAGAAATAATTTTTACATAAAAGCAGTGTTGTGGTTTATATCTAGACATCCTTCCAAAGCCTCCATGCACTCATAGGTGGGATTTTGGAGAGGTGACTGGATCATGGGTGTGCACTACTGGATTATACCTGGTTTATACCTGGTAGGAAGAGGTGGGTCACTGGGGGTATGACCTGGAGACACACACAAACACACACACACATACACACACACGCATGCAGATTCCTCATTTAATGACCTATATTTTAAAATAACTGTTCATATTTATGACTTGCTGCTTGGACTTATGACCTGTCTGACTTTTAGTACAGTTCTGTAAATTTTGTTTATAGAGCCTCACTATCTTTTTGGTATAGTATATCTTGTCTATATCATATCATAATTTTTCTGTGGTGTACTGTACAGTACTATAGTTTTATGTTGTTTTTTAAAAATACATTACAGTACTGCAAGAAAAAGCTATGGAAATAAAAGCAAAGTCATCAAATCGGAGTTTATTTTGACCATTTCTTTGTTCTGAATACAGTAATATACATATTATTTATAATTCCTCATTTAATAACCAATTCATTTAATGACCTAGCTGCAGGAATGGAATGGTCATTAAATGAGAAAAATACATGTGTATGTGTATATATGTATACATGTGTATGTGTACATATTTGTGTGTATATATTTGTTGCTCTCCACCCTGATTACTCTCTGCTTCTTGCCTGTCATGTCCCTCTTTTATGCTACCCTGCCTTGGAGCCAGTCAATTGTGGACTGAAGCTTCTTTAAACTGAGTTGAAATAATCTTTTCCTTTAAATTGTGGGTATCAAGTATTATGTCTCAGTGACAAGAAAGTAACTAAAACAAACAATTTTAAGAAAGGAAAAAGAAAGGGATTAAAAACATATTTAAGGAAATAATGGCTGAAATTTACCCAAATCTAGGGAAAGATAACAAAATTCAGGGACAGAAATCTGCAAAGTCTGCAAACCAACCCAGTCCACAGAGGAGCTTATTAAGACACACCACGATCAAGTTACCAAAAATCAAAGACAAAAAAGAATTTTGAAAGTATCAAAAGATAAACCACCAGACACAAAGGAGCCCTATGTATCTATCTGGCTCTCCTGCAGGCCAGAAGAGAATGGGATGATACAGTATATTCAAAGAAATGGAAAAATAAATTGCTAACCAAGACTACTTCACTGGCAAAGTTGTGACTCAGAAATAAGGGAGAAATAAAAATTCTCTAAAAAAAAAAACCTAATGGGAGTTTATTACCTCTAGGCAAGCCTTTCAGGAACTTCTAAAGAGAATTCTTTAAGCTGAAATGAAAGACCACTGGACCAATAATAACATTCATAATACTATAACATTCAGTACTGTAAAGGCTATGTATAAAGTAATTTTATCTCTAAAATGAGGGTAAAAATACAAAATAAAAAATTACAGTAGGTTTATGAATACAAATTACAAAAAAGGTGAATTTTCACATCAAAAATTTTAAATATGATATAGTAAAGGTGTAGAGTTTTGTATATGATTAAAATCAACTTATAATGACTTATTATATGATGTTTATATAGACTCTATGGTAATCACAAAGCAAAAAGCTACAATAGTTATTACAAAACATAAAAAGAAAGGATCCAAAGTATACCACTATAGAAAATCATCAAATCACAAAATAAGGGAGTGGGGAGAAAAATGAAATAATAATATACAAAACTATCAGAAAAGAAATTACAAAACTGCAGATGTAGACCATACTTACCCCCAGTTACTTTGAAAATAGATTAATTTCCCAATCAAGAGACATGTGGTTGAGTGGATAATAGAAAATAAGCCCCAACCATATGCTGCCTACAAGAGACTCACTTTACCAGTACGAATACCAAATTAAAAGTAAAAGGACAGGGAAAGATAGTCCATGGAAACTGAGACCAAAAGAAAGTAAAAGTAGCTACACTTCTATCAGACAAAATACATTTAGGTCAAAAGCTGAAAAGAGACAAAGAAGTCATTAGATAATGATAAAGGGATCAACTCAAGAGAATATAATAAACATTCAATATTGATATAATAAAGCAATTATTAAATGATCCAAACAGATACATTGTAATACAGTAATGTAAGATGATGTCAATACCCCACTTTCAACAATGGACATATCTAGATGGAAAAAATAGAAACATTAGACAGAATTACTCTATACCAAAGCAAATGGATCTGTACAAAGCATTTCACCTAACAGCAGAGAATATGTATATTCTTATCCAGCATATACAAAATATTACCTAGTATAATCATGTTAGGATAGAAAAAAAAGCCTCATATAAGTTTAAGAGGAATAAATCATATTAAATATCTTTCTTAATAACAATAAAACTAGAAATCAACAATAGGAGAAATCTTAGAAAGTTTAGATTTGGAAATGAAGCAAAATGCTCCTGAACAACCAATGGGGCAAAGAAAAAATTCAAAGCAAAATAAAAAAATACATTGACAAAAATAGAAACACAATATGCCAAAATTTATAGTACATGGCAAAAGCAATCCAAAGAGGGAAGTTTATATCAATAAATGCTTGTATCAGAAAAGAAAAGAATGAAGATCTCAAATAAAATTATCTGATGTTATACCTCTTAGTAGGAACCAAAGTTCCTACTGAACCTAAAATTAGTAGAAGAAAGGAAATGATAAAAATCAGCAGAAAAAAAAATGAAACTACAAAAAAGAATCAATGAAAGGAGTTGGCTTTTTGTGAAAATAAAACTAATAAACCCTTATTAGATTTATTAGGAAAAGAGAAAAATTCAAAATCTGAAATGAAAGAGAAGGCGTTAACAATTTATATCACAGAAATTCAAAGGATTATTTTTAAAAACCACTACAAAAAGTTACACACCACAAACTGGGTAACCTAGAGGAAATGAATAAATTCCAAAGCACATACAGCCTACTAAGGCTGAATTATGAACAAAGGGAAAATCTGAACAATCAGTAACAAGGAGATTGAATCAGGAATGGTCTCCCATTAAAAAAAAACCTAGGACCAGATGGTTTCACAGCTGAATTCTACCAAATATTTAAAGAAGAGCTAATACAAATTCTCCTCAAATTCTTCCATAAAACTGAAGTAGAGGGAACTTTTCCAAACTCATTTTACAAGGCCAGAGGTATCTTATACCAAAGGCAGACAAAGAACCACAGGATAAGATAGCTACAGACCAATATCCCATTGAACACAATGCAAAAATCCTCAACACAGTACTAGTAAAACAAATTTAAAAACATGTTATGGAAATCTTTCAGTATGACCAACTGGGCTTTATCCTTGAGATAAAAGGGTGGTTTAACATGCAGATTAATACATGTGATATACCACACTAACAAAGCAAAGATATAAAACATTATTATCTCAAGAAATACAGAAAGGCATGTGACAAAATTCAACACCTTTTCATGATAAAAACTCTATAAATACATTAGGTACACAAGAAATGTACCTTAATTCAATAAAGACCATATATATTAACATACTCAATGAAGAAAAGTTGGAAACATTTCCTTAAAGAACAGGGACCAGAGGAGGATGCCTGTTGCTACCATTTCTCTTCAACTCAGTACTGTAAGTCCTGGCCAGAGCAGCTGAGCAAGAGAAAGAAATGCAGATGCTCTTTGACTTTATGATGAGGTTAATTTTGACACACCATTTGTAAATTGGAAATATCCTATCTTGAAAATTCATTTAATATCCTGAAAAATCCATGTAAAGTTTAAAAAAAGGCTGAATTGAATCCCAGGAATTTGAGGACTGTCTGTAAAAAGCATCCTAACAGAAAAGAAGAAATGAAATTGTGTGTTGACAACACAATGTCCATATATATGTGGTCTGTCTTTCTGTGACTGTCTTATGTTACTTAGCTTAATGTCCTCCAGGTTCATCATGTTGCCACAGTTAATGTAATTTCCTTTTTTAAAAAGTCTGAATAATATTATAGACCATATTTTCTTTATCCATTCATCGATCAGTGGAAGTGAGGAATGGGGAAGTTTCAATTAGATGAAAGGGAAAAATTTTCAAGTATATTGCATGTAGGATGACCATACTTAATAAAAATGTATTACACATTTCAGCCTCTGGAATCAGGGATTAAAAGTGAAAGAATAATAATAGTTTAAACTCTGGAAAATGACAGCAATCAAAGCTTTGATGTATAATATGACCTAGTATTATTTCTGAAATTAATAAGTCTTGAGATGAAAATGTTAAATTTGAAAGTAGAATATAAGCACCTGGATAGCTACAAAATGGATCTATTTCTTTTGTACAGAATACTAAACAAAATTTTAATGCTTAGACAACTGACACATTTTATTTTATCTTTTTTTGATTTTTTGAGATAGGTCTCCTTGTAGTTGAGGCTGGCCTGAATTCACTATGTAGCCCAGGCAATCCTGCCTCTGCCTCCTGTGTGTGGGGATTACAGGTGTGAGCCACCACACCATGCAAGACACATTTTCATATCAAGAAATGCAAGTTGTTTCTAAGCTATTTAAAATATCCTAGAAGAAATGGGTAGATTCCTAAACTCATATGAACTTCCAAAGTTGAATGAAGAGGATATAAAAATGTTAAACAATCCATTATCAATCTGGGAAATTGAAAATGTAATAAAAAAACCTACCAACAAAGAAAAGCCCTGGTCCTGAAGTCTTCACTGCTGAATTCTACAAAACTTTTAAAGAAGAGTTAATACCAGTACTCCTCAATCTCTTTAATGAAATTGAAAGGGAAGCAGTACTCCCCAAATCATTCCTTGAAGCAACCATCACCTTGATTCCAAAGGCAGGGAAAGATCCCACCAAAAAAGAAAACTACAGGCCAATTTCTCTAATGAACATTGACGCAAAAATCCTTAATAAGATATTTGCAAACAGAATACAGAGAGTTATCAAGAAAATCATACACCCTGATCAAGTTGGATTTATCCCAGGGATGCAAGGCTGGTTCAACATACGTAAATCAACAGATACAGAAACATCCCAGATACATTTAACCGTTTGGTTTTTGACAAAGGAACCAAAAGCATATGTTGGAGCAAAGATAACCTATTCAACAAGTGGTGCTGGGAAAACTGAACAATTGTTTGCATAACATTGGAACTAGATCCACATCTCTCACCATGTACTACACTACTGTCAAAATGGATCAAAGAGTCAAATATTAAAACAGAAACACTAAACTCACTGGAAGATAAAATAAGTAGAGCATTGAAGTCACACGTGTAGGAAACGATTTTTTAAACAGAGCCAAAGTTGCCCAAGAAATAATAGCAAGAATCAACAAATGGGATTATATCAGACTAAAACATTTCTGTACAGCAAAAGATTCAATTAGTGAAGTGCACAGACCATGGGTAAAAAATTGCCATCTATTCCTCAGACACAGAACGAATATTTAGAATATATAAAGAACTCAAAAACATTATACCACATAAAATGAAAGAGCCATTCAAAAAATAGGCAAGAAGCCTGGCTTGGTGGCTCAAGCCTGTAATCCCAGCACTTGGGAGGCAGAGACAGGAGGATTGCTGAGTTCTAGGCTTGCCTGGGCTACATAGTGAGCTCAGGGCCAGCCTGAACAATAAAGCGAGACCCTGTCTCAAAAAAAAAGGCAAGAATAAATGAATAGACACTTCTTAGAGGAAGAAGTATAAATGGTCAATAAATATATGAAAGAGCATTAACCATCTCTGGCCACTAGAGAAAGACAAATTAAAACAATACCAAGAGACTATCTTGAATCAGAAGGAATGGCAATCATCAAGAAGTAAAAAAATAACAAATTCTGGTGTGGCTCCAGTGAAAAAGGAACCTTCACCATTGTAGTTAAGAATGCAAGCTAGTACAACCAGTATGGAAGTATGGAAGACAGTATGGAAATTTCTTAAAGAACTAAAATTAGAAATTCCATTCAACACCATTATCCCCCTTCAAGGTATCTTCCCCAAAGAGCTTTAAGACATCATAGGGCAGTGATACATGCATGCCAATGTTTAAAGGAGCAAAGTCAATAATAGCTAAATCCTAGAAGCAGCCTGATTGGCTGGTCCAATCAACAGATGACTGGATATAGAAAATATGGTATGTATATATAATGGAATACTACTCATTCAAAGGATGAATTTGTTACACTTGTAGAAAAATTGATGCACCTAGAAAATATAATGTCGAGTGAAATAAACCAAACACATAAGCTTAAATACTACATAATATCTCTCACTTGAGTGTGGTAAAGTACAAACAAAGAACACAATAAAGCATGGATAAAAAGAGAAAAAGAGATAGATCTCTTGCAAATGGGAAGAGGTCCAGGAGACTGAGGGCAAGGGGAGAGGGAGAGGGGAAGATGAAACGAGTAGAATAAAGATAAACCATGTATAGGAGCCTAAAAACCTCAATGAATGTAAGCACTACATGTCATAACAATGAAATATGATTAATAATAACAAGAATGAAAATGGGGAAGGGGATTTAGAGGAGGGAAGTGAGAGGTGAGAGCAAAGAGGAATTAAAGAAATAAATGGCCTATTATGTACATGTAGCCACCCTCCAAGATGTCAGTAAAATGCATGTATATTTATATATTTAATATATATATAAACAAAAATGTTTATAATTCAAAATAGGTCTGTCAACTGGAAATACAAGAGAAATTACTTTATATACAGACTTGCTTTACATTTAGAGCTGTGAATTTCCAGACTCATTCAGAGGGCTGGTCAGCTCTGATATTCTCCAGACTAAAATAAATAACTTATCCTCTGGGACTTAAAAAAAATGTCGAAAGTTTAATTCTTCGCAAATATCTCAAAAAAACCCTGAGCTTTGTAGGTATATAGAATATTAAAGTTGACAAAAGTAATTTTATTGATTTGGGAACAAACCTGTCAGGGACTAAAGAGGCACTATTGCAACTACCTCATTTTACTGAAGAAATGAAGAAAACGAAACTCAAAGAGGTTAAATGACTTATCCTTGTGGTGATATGGTGCTATGGCTTGTGTTTAGATGTCCCCCCCCCCCAAAGCCTCAGGCAGCCATAGGTGCGGCCTTTGCAGACAGAGGTTGCTTGATCTAGAATGTGTGACACTGGGACTGATTTGTGGTGCAACAGTGGGATCAAGGGCACTAGGATTAAAGGTGTGAATTCTTCCTGCCCTAAGTATCCTGGATAAAATACAAGGGTTAGAAAGAGCTGTGGCTGTCCTTTCTTGCATTGGTACCTTCTGCCTGCCAAGAACTGTTTCTCCTCTGCATGCCCCTATTTCCATGCTGCCTGACCCTGGAGCCAGCCAACTATGGAACTGACACCTGTACAAATTATGAGCCAAATAAACCTTTCTTCCTTAATTTTGAGAATCAGGTAGTTTGTCTCAGAAAGGGGAAAAGTGAGACATAAGGCATGAGGGCTCACCACACTAAATGCTATTCATCTCTCTCAGCCCCCTAACAATCCTATTTGTGTCTCCACTTTATAGTCAAGGTTTGTAGAAGTTAAATGAAAACTTCAAAATTAACAATGTGGCAGAGCTGAGATTCTACTCAGGTCACTCTGGCTTCACAGAGCTTAATCACTTTGCTATATGTAAGTCTTCAACTCCTTGTCAGAGTCCATCAGGCAGAAGCGAATGGTTTAAAAACACATTTAGCTGGGATTGCAAAGCTGAATTGAAGAAAAGAAAACACTACCAGTTAGCGAAAAACACTGGGAAAATTAAGAGAAAAAATATAGCAAAGAGATCAGATCTAGTATTAAAGTTTATAAATATAGCTAATAAAAGATTATTCAAAGAAATCAATTTCACCTGGTTAATTCTCTCAGGCGAGCCACCTCAGCATCACGCTGACGTAGTGTTATTCCCAGTATTTGATTTTCCTTTTCACAAGTTTCTAACTTAAACTGGGAGTTTTTCACATTTACCAAGGCTTCTTCCAATTCTAAAACAACAACAAAGAATCTCAGTTTCTCATTCTTTTAAAAAAATGTGACTGTAATAATACCCTAAGTACATACCAAGTTTTACTCTTGTTATCTCAATGTCAAATTGCTGTTTATTTTCAAGAAGAGTTTGATCTTTGTCTTTAAATATACTGGTATATTTTTTGTTTTCATCTTTTTGGTTTTCAATCACTTTTAGGAGTTCTTCATTTTTATTCTGTAGTAATTCCTGGCTCTTCAGTGATTCCTGCAATTGGTTTTGCAGTGACATGTTCAATGACTGAACGGAAAACACTGCAAGACAAAAACGATCAAATAGTTGTTTTTCAATTTTAAAAAAACAAATCTGAAACATCTGTTTGGAAGGAGAAAGGTCTGGAATTTTTTGACTCTGCTTAATAATTATATGCATAAACTGTCTTCATTTGACAAAGGAAGTCATGTCTTCTCCAGTTGATAATTTGGCCATTAAGTTATTCTTACCTTTTTAAAAGAATGAATAATACATGTTCAAAGTAAGAAGTGCCACAACATACCAATGATATCAAATGATTTTTAATGAAGAGTCTCCTTTCTGTGCACCCCAAATCTCCTCCTATAGGCAATCTATTAATTTTTGTTATCTTTCTGGATTTTTTGCATATATTTCATAGAAAAATATATTTAAACATGAAGGAATCATACTACACTGTACTCACAGTTTCTAACTTTGCCCTTTTCTCCCCATAAGACAGTTAGGTATCATCAATACAGATCTATCACATTCTTTGTCATGGCTATAAAAGTGCATAGCATGATTTCATTTAGCAAATATAACCTTGAATGAATGTTCACTATCTATGAACAATACTATTAACAGAACCTAAGTGAATAGCAGTAACATAAAATATGGTCCCTACTCTCATGAAGCTGGTCTCAAACAAGTACTTACAATAGTAATAAGCAGTCTTTTAAAAAAGGGAAACAGGTAAAAGAATAAAAAGACAAGCTACTTAGAGGGGCAACGAGGGTCTCCCTGCTTTCCTTCCTGACTTTCTTTCTCACCCTCATCTAAGCCCTCTCTTCTGTTTATCATGGAACCAGGGTGATCTATCCAAAATCACTCTGGTAAAACTAAGCACTTTCATAAAAGGCTTGCTTTTCTGGATGCTCCTATTTTTCCTACTCCTCTGTAAAAGATACTTATACATTAGAAGATTAAGCCTTCAGTATGTCACATATCGCAACATTTTCCACTTTGTTGATGCTTTTTGAATGTATTTTACTGTTCAGAAATTGAAAAAACATTTCTGGAGAAACACTTCATAAAGCTGGGTCTGTGACTTTTGTGTTTACATCAGACTTAGAAAAAGTTACTGAAAATGTTACAAAAAATAAAAAAAGTTCTCAACTATTATGAGTTGGATCAAGAATACGTCCAAAAGCCCTCTTGTGTTCACAGGCAGAACTTTTGGATGGTGACTGAATCATGGGGGTGACATGGCTGAATTGCTGCTGGAGGTGGTGGGCTGGCTGGATGAGGCAGTGACTGAGGGAAAGCTGCTTTGCTCTCCACTTCACTTCCTGGCTGCCATGATGAGACCAGCCTTCAGTATGTCACTTCTGATTTGGATAACTGTAGGCCAAAATAAACCTCTGCTCCTGTAAGGTATGAATGTTGGTTAGTGTATACTAGTGAAAAGAAAGTGACTAAAATATCATGTTTTCTTCAGATGACACCTTTTTTCTCTGTTAAGCTCTGTGATCCAGAAGGGGAATTTGGTGGCTTATGCCTGTATTTCCAGCTACTGGAGAAGCCAAGGCCTCCCTGAACCCAGGAGTTGGACTAGGCTGTATAACATAGTCTCAAAACAAACAAAATGAACATAAGGAAGGAGTATCTGTCAAAACTACAACTGCATATACTTTTTGCATCATCGGTTCTACTGCTATACAGCTATCCTGCAAAAATATTCACAAACAGACACAAAGACATTTATGCAAGGATTTCCACTGTATCACCATTGGCACTGGGGAAAAATACCCAGATATTTTATAGATGATCTTAAATATTTTGTTTTTGTTTTTGAGACAGGGTCTCGCTTTGTAGTTCAGGCTGGCCCTGGGCTCACTATGTAGCCCAGGCAAGCCACGAACTCAGCAATCCTCCTGTCTCTGCCTCCCAAGTGCTGGGATTACAGGCGTGAGCCACCACGCCTGGCACTGTGGTATGTGGTATTGATGGCTGGTGGGCGTGAGTCACCAGGCCCAGCATTCTATGTGGTTACCGGGATTGAACTCAGGACCTTGCGCTTGCAAGGCAGGCGCTGGAACCACTGAGCTATATCTCCGGCCCGATCTTAAATATTTTATGGTAGAAGCACATAAATAAAATACTCAAGTAGTTATTAAAGAGAAAAAACGTATTTATGTATTTTGATACAGAAAAAATGCCTGATATACTTTAAAAGCTTTTAAATAAGAGCTTACTTAAATAAGGGGGTTACCATACTCTTAAAAAAGTATGCATATAGTTCTATTGTGCCTGGCTTAATATAAAGTATTACTAAAAGTGTATTATTAGGACATGGTATCATTGATCTTTTATTTTTCTACACTATTATAAATTTTAATAAGGAATATTATTCCTTTTTTAAAAGTTGATTTAAGAGATAAAGAAAACTGGACTAGGGCTATATAGCTCAGTGGTAAAGTGCTTGCCTAGCATTTGCCAGTCCTCTAGGTTCAATACCCACAATGGCAAAAAAAAAAAAAAAAAAAACAACTGGGGGGAGGAAATCCACTTAGACAAAGTAATTAAGGAAGCTCAATTCTTTTCCAATATCTCCAAAGCCATAAGGCATTAGTATCAATCCTTCAAGTTCTTTTACCTACATTCAGGGTTGTATTCCATATTACCATGGGCCTTTGGAATTTTTTCTTGTTCTCTGAGTTTCTGGTTCAAAATTCTTATTTGCCTAAAGGAAGTAACAAAGAACTATGAATGCTACAATCCCAAGTTCATTTAACAGTGTACATTTAACAGCTCATCAAAAAAGAAAAAAATACAAAAGTACAACACAAATTCATAAAACATAAAAAAAAACCCTAAATGAACAAAACAACAATAAAACCACACTAGCTAGTGAACTGAGACAATTTCTTAAAGATTGTTTGGACAGCAAAAAACCTTCTCTTATTAAAAAAAGGTTAACTTTTTTCTCTTTTCCTTTTTTATTCTTTTCAATGATTTTTGTCTCTTTCCTTTGTTTTTCCCTCTTGCTATTTTCTTCTTCCATTTTTCTTCTCTGTAGTTTCTTTACTGCAATCATCTTCTTTTTAAAGGATCAGTCATTACAGGATTAAGAACTAGGATACCTGGAGCCACTAACTGGTATTGGACATCTTTCTGCTTCACATTTGTTACACACTAACAAAACTGGGAAATACAAAATAATGTCTCTAGTAATTTCCTTATTACATAGAAATTTTAATGACTATTAAGAATATGCTTAACAACTGTGGCCTACAGTGAACTTCATAATATGCAATTACAATCACAAACAGAAACATATAAAAATGTTTTCTTAACTTTTATTAAAGTACTGCCTATTTTAAAAAAGGTTTCTCTACTATCTTTCCATTATTACTTACCTGAAAATATTCTGCACTGAAAAATTTACTTTGCTACTGAATCCTAAAATGCTCGGATGTTATATCATTCACATGTATTAATTCTGGATGGATTAAAGAGTTAAACATAAAACATACCAAAAATAAAACAACTATGTAAATTTTAGAAACAATCCAAGTAATCTTTACATGAAGAAAACATTCCAAAGCAATGCTTTCATTACAATTTACTATTATTCTGGGGCTAGGGGTATTGCACAGTAATATTTGCCTACCATGTACAAAGCTTTGGGTTCAATCCCGAGCACGTGCGCACGCATGCACACACACACACACACACACACATACACACACACACACACTTCTCCATTGAATCTGACATCTTTGTTAAAAATTATCCATACATGTTAGTGTAATTTTAGACTGTTCTATTTCAATAACTGACCTATCTTTATATTAATGTCTCAACTATCTTATTTTAACCTTAAGTCTTGAAATAGATAGTACTGACTATTCTACTTTCCAAAATTGTCTTGGTAATTTTAGATTCTTTGTCCATATAAATTTTAGAATCAGAATTCTAAATAAATAAAGCCTGGCTGGTTTTCACTGGAAATACATGGAACCCATTTACAGAACCATCATGAGACAAATGATATCTTAGTAGTTTTACTTGTATAGGTCAGGTATGTAGAATTTCCTTAGTTTCTTTCAGCAATATTTTATATTTTTTTAATGTATGAGTCTTATACTTCTTTATCAAATTTATCCTTAAACTGTTCATATTTTTGATACTACTAAGAGTACAGATTTAAAATTTCATTTCTAACTGTTCATTGCTAGTACATAAATATACATTTTTATGTTTGAATTCTACAACCTTACTAAGCTTACTTATTAATTCTAGTAGCTTTTTGTAGATCCATAGGATTTTCTACAAAGCTCACCATGTCATCTGTGGAAAAGTTTTACTTTTTTTTTTATGGGTAATTTTTTTTTTGTTTTTTGTTTTTGTTGTTACTTTAGGGTACTAGTCAGAACCTCTAACACAACACTGAGAAGAAATAATAATCACTGCAGATACTATTTATATATTTTCTAGCATATACAAACAAAAACAGTTAAAATTGTAGGATAATACTATAAATATGATTTTAAAATAGTTATGTATTGAATTTAGGATTACATGATTTTAACTGAAGGGAAATAACAAGTAAAACCAGAAATGATGATGAATAACAAGTAAAAAAAGAAAGGAAATGAGGTCAATGTAACGGTTGTATCTTTATGTGTGATTTACTTTTTGAGTGTCTCTAAAAAATTATTATTGTTGTCCTTAAAGTACAGAAACTGTATCAGCAAATATTACGGTATTAGTATGTCCCATTGACAAAGATCTGTTGATACAGATGATTAGTTTAGTAAACCCCTTTATTCATATATCCTTTAATACTGTCTTCAATCCAATTGTTTTCTTTCATATTTGCAAATTTTATCTCATTTCTTTTCAATGTGTTCTTTATAACTTGTTGATCATTTTTTAAAATTTTGCTTTGAGATGTTTCCTTAAGTCAATCTTATATGCATTCAGTTATTTAACATATATTTGTCAGAGAGTGTCAGGCACAATTCTTACAACTGAAAATATGGCTGCAAACTAAACAAATAAAAAATTCAGATTTCTCAAATTCAGAGACAAAGAACAGAACACACTAGTAGCTGAGGGATGGGAAAAGAAAAAATTCTTCCTTTTTTTTTTTTAGACAGGGTCTCGCTTTGTAGTTCAGGCTGGCCCTGAGTTCACTATGTAGTCCAGGCAAACCTCGAACTCGGCAATCCTCCTGCCTCTGCCTCCCAAGTGCTGGGATTACAGGCATAAGCCACCACACTGGGCAAGAAGAAATTATTCTTTAATGGATGAAGTTTATGTTGGGGGTGAAAACTTTGGAGGCACAGATAGTATAGATGGGTATACAGTATTATTAATGTACTTAATGCCACTGAAATATATTTTTAAAATTTATTTTATTGGTACATTTTATGTATACATTATGATCACAATCAACACTAAGAATGTTTACCAGTACCAGACAAATCTTAATTCCCATTCCCCTGCCGTCCCTACAACCCCTGAAATTTATTCTTAAAGGGGATTATGAAAATAAATATTCAATAGACGCAGAAAAAGCCTTGATAAAATTCAACATTCACTCATGATAAAACTCTGAAAAAGCAAGTTTAGAAGGAGATTATCTCAGTCTGATAAAAGCTGTTTATGACAAAACTGCTGCCAACAGCATATTAAGTGGGAAAAAGCTGAAAGCTTTCCCTCTATAATCAGTAACAAGGCAAGGAAATCCACTATCTCACCATGCCTTTTCAATACAGCACTTAAAACATTAGCCAAAGCTCTCAAGCAAGAGAAAGAAATAAAAGGAAAATATATAGGAAAGCTAGAAGTCAATTATTTGCAGATTACAAGAACCTATATGCATGAGACCCCAAAAACTCCACCAAAAGACTCTTGAGTTAATAACTAATCAATATAGCAGGATATAAAAATCAAACAAAAATTACTAGAAAGCTTGTCCACCAATAATGAACTCACTGAGAAAGAAATTAAGAAATACTATCCACAATAGCATCAAGAAAAACTAAACAAGGGCTGGGGATTTAGCTCAAGTGGTACCGCACCAACCTTGGATGCACAAGGGCCTGAGTTTGATCCCCGGGACTGCAAAAAAAAAAAAAAAAGAAAAGAAAAGAAAAGAAAAACTAAACACTTAGGAATTAACCTAGGGAAAGACCTCTATAATGAGAACTATAATACTCTTTAAAAGGAGATCAAAAGGGACATCAGAAAATTGAAACATCTTGACCCTAGATAGACACAGCTAATATATTCAAAATGACCATACTTCCAAAACTGATATACATATTTAAAGCAATCCCACTCAAACTATCAAGAGCATTTCTCATAGAACTAGAGAAAACAATCCTAAAATTCAGTCTGGTCAAAAAAAAGGGAAAGCAGGCCAGGCATAGTGGCTCACACCTGTAAACCCAGCACTCAGGGCAGAGGCAGGAGGATTGCTGAGTTCGAGGCTTGCCTGGGCTACAGAGTGAGCTCAGGGCCAGCCTGAACTACAAAGCAAGACCCTGTCTCAAAAAAAAAAAAAAAAGCAATGGTACTGGCCACAAAAACAGACATGTGGATCAATGAGACATCACAGAGGATGCAGGAACAGCTCCAGGCACATCTAGCCATCTGATCTTTGATGAAGGGGCTAAATCATATTCTGGAAGAAAGATAGCTTCTGTAACAAATGGTACTGGGAAAACTAGCTATTCACATGTAAAAGATTGAATCTAGACCCATATCACTCACCCTGTACTAAACTAAAATGAAAATGGATCACAGATCTAATATAAAAACAAAAACAATCTCCTGGAAGATAAAATAGGTGTAACTCTTGAAAACCTGGGCATACGCAACGATTTTCT
>PVIC010033390.1:0-20173 GCA_004025085.1 Thryonomys swinderianus
CCTTCCTTCCCATCTCCTCCTCTTCTTCATCTTCTCTCTGTCTCTGTCTCTCTGTCTCTATCTTCAGACTGAACCTTGGGCCTTCGTACTAAGCTACACTCCTTCCCCATCTAAATTATTTTACAGAGACAAGGTCTTGCTAAGTCCCTACGCCAGCCAGGATGGGGGCGAACTTGCAGTCCTCCAGCCTCAGCCCCCCAGACTGCGGGGATCACTGGCGTGTGCCGCCCGCTCACTCACACTGAGGCCTTACTCAGTTTGGGGTCTGTCCTGAGCAGCGGACACGGGATAAGGTGCTGGCTGCTAACGACATCACAGCGAGGAGGGGCTGCCCTCTCTCCTGCGGCCAAGGAAACTCAGGGTCTCACTGGCCGAACCTGGTCTCAGAGTCAGTGGCGTGTCGGGGATTTGGGCGTCAGAATAGCTGCCGAGTCACCGTCCTCACCACCCTGGGCTCTGTCTCACCTCTGCACAGCTCAGTCTCCAAATCCGAGCACCTGAAGGAGGTAATGGCTGTGAAAGTGCTTGGAAAACTATGAACTGCCAAATGAATGTCAGTTATTATTACCGTCTTACTTAATTACATAGCTCCCAGATCCATCATAATAAAACTTTGATTGGGATTTGTTTGTCCTGAAAATCTTATTATAGTACTATCCTGTACAGCCCCTATTATTTTCTGTGAGCCTTCATTTCGCAAAGAAGACATCTAACATGTCCTTCGTTAGGACGCTGCTGGCTGCAGTAAAGATAGGAGACAGCGGAGCAGCTGGTGTCACGCCCAGAGATGAAGATGCTCATGTCTTCGCATCAAGAGAGCGCTTCCCCCTTCCCTCGCCCTGAAATTCCTCGTGGCCAAATCAAAAATCCATTCTCAGACTTCAGGTGCCGTCTAACCGTTGCCTCCTGCACCATGCTTGCCCTGAGGCCCTGGGGAAAACTGACCCTCACGTTCACTGTTTAGCAAATGCTTATGCGCGGTGAACTGAGCCACAAGTGAGTCCTGAGGCACCGGGATGAGGGCAGGGACCCCGGACCCGCGAAGGGACGCGGCAGGTGCTGTGTTCAACGGCGGCCGACACCGCGGCCCGGCGGCTGCACGCACGGCCGCGGAAGCAAATCCTCAGCAACCCCGAAGCCTCCGCAGGGCTGCGGGGGGCCCTGGGGGCGGGCAGGGAGGCGTGCGATGAGGAGACGGACTTCAAGCGGTCCTGGGGGCTCAGGGCCTCAGAGGGAAGTGCGTGAGCGCACAGGATAACCGCTGCAGTGGGCGTCAGGCAGGCGACTCGCCCACGGTGCCGGGTCCGGCCGCTGCCCACACTGCCCTTCCGGGACGGGCAGACAGCGCGGCGCCGCCCCGGGCACGCACAGCGCCTGGTCGGAGTGTTTCCGAGTGATTTATCAGGAGTGGCTGACTCCGGTCTGCTCTGGTTGGACATCTTTCCGGGACCATGACAGATATTAAATAAATGGGCAGGAAAAAGCTGAAACTGTCAGCTAGTGCGTCCCCAGCGACGAGCGGGAGGCGTGTCCAGGGGACTCAGTGTTTGAGGCTTAACTTCTTCGGTCGCGGGCTTAGAGGAGATGACAGGAACTCACGTCCAGCAGACAGAAAGAGGACCTGAGCTCAACATTAACACCGGATTTAACAGAAACGGACAAGTTCCATCTTCCTGCGTCTTCGGTAATTTCCCAGATCCAATTTGGATTGTACGTAACAAAATTTGAAGTCAGAGGTGCAGCCATCAAAGTTGTCAGTAAAGGAAGCTAAAGTCTGAGGAACAGGGGAACGCCTCCAGAGAGCAAGATTTATAAATTTAACTCCGAAGGATTATTTTAGCATTAATAAAAATGCACTAAAAGAGAAAAGCTAACAGATTCTGGCAATGTCACGAAGAGGAGCCCAAGGGCTGTTCCGTGAAGCTGCTAATTCAGGAAAATCTAAGGAATAATAATAAACAACACACACATTGGGATGAGTTTGTGCAGGGCTTGCCCACCTCACGCTGACGGCCTCGCTTCAAAAATACGTTTTGCAAGATGTATGGACACTATTTACTCGTAGGATAAATTGGTTCTTGCAGAGTGATTTAGAAACTTATTATTATTATTTTTTTTTTTTGCTTTTGAGACAGGGTCTCGCTTTGCAGTTCAGGCTGGCCCTGAGCTCACTATGGTGCCCAGGCAAGCCTCGAACTCAGCAATCCTCCTGCCTCTGCCTCCCGAGTGCTGGGATGACAGGCGTGAGCCACCACGTCTGGCATTTAGAAACTTATTTTTATGAAACCAGAAAAAATAATCACTCCATGAGTCACACACATCTGTAATGGGCAAGCAATATGAATTCCGTTCTACTTTTTCTTTCTGGATGGTCAGAAATGTTTGGAAGGTTTGAACGCTATTTAAAATGAGACTAATTCATAGAGCAACAACCAATACAGAGGAAGGGAAAATATTTTGTAGACTACATTATTTTAAGATAATGAAAAAGAAAAAGAGAGGTGACTATATCCAAAAGGATTATTATATTATAAAGTCAACAAAAATTGTTATTTATAAGAATATTGAAGTGATTCAATACTCTCAGTACTTGAGTCATTACTAACTACAAATAAACTCTGGAGAACAAACATACCAATTTAGTTCAAAATGCTATTAATGAGTTTCATTTATAGCAGTTCCCACTTTATTTCTGATGGTTTCCAGAAGAACCTATCAATTTACAAACTTACTCAGAAGAACAGAGAGCTGGTGGTGATCAATGGGCTGTTTTCTCCTGAGCTTCATTAGTAGCTTGTAACAGTCTTTGAAGGGATTTCACTGAGGAGAAGCCCTGAAAATGGCGGCTCACCCCATCTACTCCTCCAAGAATGAGCCGGGAGACCCCCGAGGGCCTCGCTTGGAGCGGAGGCTTCCAGCGGATGTGGTTTGTGCCTTCAAGTTTCATTTCTGTGTCCAGAGCAGCTCTGCCTCCAGAATATCTATTTCATCTGTTCAGCTGCTTTCAGTATATTATGTTTTAGGTAAAAATTAATTTTTTTTTGAGACAGGGTCTCGCTTTATAGTCCAGGCTGGCCCTGAGCTCACTATGGAGCCCAGGCAAGCCTTGAACTCAGCAATCCTCCTGCCTCTGCCTCCGGAGTGCTGGGATGACAGGCGTGAGCCACCATGCCTGGCACTGTGGCATGTGGTATTGATTGCTGGTGGGCATGAGTCTCCACGCCTAGCATTGTATGTGGTTACTGGGGATCAAACTTAGGACCTTGCGCTTGTGAGGCAGGCGCCGGAACCACTGAGCTAACCCTGCGGCCTAATACAGTGGTATTTTTATAGCTTGCTCCAGTTCTCAACTCTTTGTTTCCTTATAGTTTTGTCTTCAGATTAATTATCATTAAAAAATCAGTATAGCATAAAGAGTGGAAAAGTATTACATGTTTCTTTGTAAATAATCTAATGAGGATAGTTTGCCTCTATCAACAATTGTGAAAAGAAATAAAAAAGTACACAAGTCGGTTTTGAAAAAGACAATACAATTGATGTATGGCGTTATAGTAGTCAAAAAACACTGGAAGCCAGGCATGGTGGGGTGTGCCTGTAATCTCAGCACTTAGGAGGCTGAGGAAGGAGGGTGGCCATTAGTCTGAGGCCAGTCTGACCTACATGCTGAGTTCTAGCCTAGCCTGAACTGCACAGCAAGAAAGAAAGATGACTGCTGCTCCAGGACAGATGGTAGACTTGTCCCTGGACAGCTTCTTGGCTTGTGTAGGGTTTCATTTAGGTCTCTGATCACTTGTTTTCTCCTGGCTCTTCTTTCTGTGTTCTCAAAATTTCCAGACTTTCAGGTCTCTCGACCCTTCTGTACTCTTCAAAGTTACTGAAGTCCAGAGAGCCCCTTTACTCCTATTGATTAGATACCATATTTTACTGGGTAAGTTTAAAGAGAATACACAGATGCCCTCCCTGGGCTGTCAGGGCATTGATGCTCTCAGATGATGTGTGGTCTCTCTTTTATAAATAAAGAGGGATAGTTTATTTGCAAAAGAGGGATGGGGAAAGGTGAAGATAGCCACTCCGAAGAGTAGGAGGCACTGGACAGGGGAATGTCACAGGTGTTCTCTTGCAGATGCCGCTGGACATGTGTGTGAGAAACAGTGGAGAAAGTCTCTCAATGTGGTCAGGAGAGTGTTTGGCCTTGCGAATCCCCTACTGAAGTTTCAGGGACCTCCAGACTTCCTAAGTACACTTTGAGAAATCCTGCTAATTTGGTTTTGGGCATTTATATTGCCTGGACAATTTAAAATCCAGGAAGTTTCCAGTAAACTGCATTTTTGCTACATCTTGAAAACCCTGAAATAGCATGGGACTGACACATTGAGTGAGAAACTTACATTGCTCCTTCTTGTTTAGGGAGTGAATAAGGAGTGCTTCCAACTTTATGGCTTTTCTTATCTTTTCAATTCTTAGTTTTACTCCTAAACTGGTGACCTCTTTGGAGAAAGGTATAACACAGTTCATTAACATTTTCCTGCTAGAAGAAAATATATCTAAGTGGAATCTAAAAGAAAGAAATTGAACATTGTCTGAAAACTAGGTAGAGACTACTGGAAAAGTTTCAAGAGACACTCGTACTTTCTCCTGGATTTTGCCAAAACTAAATGAATGCATGTACCCTCCATCTGTAGGACATCAGGACGCCGTGCAAAACTTCTGGAAGGGAGACTGTCTTGTCCGCACTTGAAAGCCCGAATTGAGACTACATGTCAACAGAATTTCACAAACAATGAGCAGGCTGAGGAACGAAAACCTAACTCAAAGCGATGCAGTTCCAGGACGTGGTATCTCCAAAGGCCAGGTGACAGTCCCTGGCTGTGGCAGGAGAGAACTCGAACCCAGAGTTTCTGCCCTTCTCCACAATCTTCCGCCTTACGGGATCTGAAAACCTGGTTTCCAGCATCATGGGAAGAAGCAGCCATTCCTCCCACCGTGACTTGTACACATTCAGCCAATCATTGCTTTGATTGCTACTGCCTGGGTGAAAGCTGATATACTGAGACCAGTTCAGTGTTGTGCTATCTCAAAATTATGAAAATCGAAATCAGCCCCTTCATGAGGCCATCTCAGGCTTTTAATATTATTAGGTAATTATGGATGAAGTTATATTTTATAACTGTAATAACCTGAGGTCTCAATAGTTTTGCTGTGAATTCAATACATTCACAGTAATAGCATGGAAACAAAGTCGATAAATCCACATTATTATTTGCCTCTAGCAAACAACATATGATTATACTATTTGGATTCTCCCTGTCAGAATGGAACTCTGTATGACTGATTCTTGATTTCTTAAAATATATTCTGATTTGAAAACTCAAAATACCATACATTGTTTTTTAAACTATAATATTCAAAATTTATAAACTTTCAACAATTTTTTCTTACTAGGTGGAGAAATTATCTGGCAGAAACTTGATGTTTTAATATGTACAGAAAGAAAAAATACTCTTTCAAAATATAGTATTAAGTAATATAAACTCTGGTGGTAAAACATATAAATCATTCTTTCCTAAGCTATCTTTGGTATCACTGACTTTTCTAACTCTATTTTTTTTTTTTTTTGAGACAAGGTCTTGCTTTGTAGTTCAGGCTGGTCCTGAGCTCACTGTGCAGGCCAGGCAAGCCTCGAATTCAGCAGTCCTCCTGCTTCTGCCTCCTGAGTGCTGTGATTACAGGCATGAGCCACTATGCCTGACATTGTAGTGTGTTGTACTGATTGCTGGTGGGTGTGAGTCACCATGCCTGGTATTATTGTACGTGGATATCGGGGATCAAACCAGAGACCTGGCACTTGCTAGGCAGGTGCCGGAACCACTGAGCTAAATTGCCAGCCTGTCTTGCTCTATTTTTAATATTTGATTGGTTGTATTTTTGTTAATACTTGGCTGAGACATAATCATCTTTACTTCTGAGTTTTTATCTCCAATGGATTAAATAAATTAGTCTGGTCAATTTAGGCCAAGTTATGCATGATGTGAGAAGCCTGTGGCTACAAGTTTCTGTTAGTAAGTAGTTTTGTCAGCATTATTATGTCATGTTTTGTCCTGTTTCAGTAATGCAACGGCAGTTTCTGAAACAATCTTCCTAGTGACTTGACATGTATTTGTTAGACTGGAAATTACACAGCCAGCAGTCAGGGGAAGTAGCAGGTGGCAAAGGCCGCTCACATGATTTACATACTTCTAGGACAGCACTTTTCAGAACCACAAAGCTCCAGAGAGCACAGTGGTACAACAGCACAAAGTCAGCAAGCAGAGTGGTTACTGCTCGCCTTAGGACGCGGGAGATGCGGTTCTTGTGATTCAAAATTTATTTTCAGCAAGTCTTGAAAAGGAGAAAAGAGCAAAAGCTTTAAACACCACAAATTAAGTACTGTGTGTTTAGAGCTTGAGATGGCTTTCCATTTTAGTATTTTTTTTCAGGCTGAATTTAGACTTATTTAATGTTGTTTTAGTCCCTTTTGAGTTTGGATTAAGAGGTTGGTTCTCAAGGGCAGGGTGCCAGGTCCAATTTAGCACTAGCTAGTTCATGCCGTTCTGGCTAATGAAGCCATTGATTGAATAATCACAAGGGACTAGCAGAATCTGATGTGCTCCCACTAATTAGAAGAAATTTGTCAAAGAGCCACTACATATCTATTTGCAAGACCAAGAACATACACATGGTACATTGCTGTAGCATTTAGTAGCGCGTTGGGCTGAGAACTCTCTGTTGTCTTATTCACTGCCTGCCCATGCTCTCTATAGCTCCGGTGACCTCCTCGGCTTCTGGTTGGCTTTCTCAGCAGGAGTCACGGGAAGGAAATCAGGGGGCAGGAGAAGTGCTCAGGAGCTGATGTCCCCTGCTGTCTGTGTGCCCCTGGGCTATGATGGGGTGAAGTCACCCACTGTCCTTCAAGTCTGTGGGCAGAGAGGGCTCCTTCTTGCCTGTAGCTACTCACTGAGTATCTCAGCACATGCTTTCTTCCCACCTCTTGCCCATTCTGTGGTAAATAATCTTTTAATTAAATTCTCTTTGTTCAATTCTAGAGTAGAATCTATCTCCCATCTGGATTGGAACCATCCTCATACATTTAGCAACAAAGATGATTATTTCATGAACCTTTGACAGTGAAAATTAGCAATATTAGTCATTCAAATTAAAACTTATAGTTGTCTGCTCAGTAGTTTCAAACTGTTTCTCTAAATTCTGCTCAGTGACTTCAGTCTCAAAGTGATTTGAAAATGTTGAAAGCAAATATTTACAAATAATGATATTCTCTATTTTACTGTGGTTCAGAAGCCCACGTTTATTCTCAGGTACTTTCTATTTGCACACTTTTTTGTTCCTTGTCTGTATCTTTAACCATAATTCGGAAGATTATAAAAGGTATAATCAACAAAAATCCTAGAAATCTTCAGCTGATTCAGCATATAACTCTGTAAAATGACTCATCTTTCTGAAAAATAAAAATTCAGCAGTTACTGAATATGTTTGTTAAAAGCTCCACTGGAACATTTAACTTCCTGTGACAATAACACACCATTTGTGGCTGACTTGTGCAGTGCTGGGGATGGATCCCAGGGCCTCTAGCATGCTGGGAAAATGCTCTGCCACAGAGCTGAATCTCCAGCCTATAGGTGACTTTTGGATGCACACTGCAGGGAACAAAAGTGAACAACAGAAATTACTTCCATTTCACTTAGGTGTCATAGATCTTCCCAACCAAGGAAGCTTGTTTGACTGTTTAATTTAGAGAGAAAAAAAGCATGTATTTATTTCTTGTGACTTATTGCTTTTTGAACATTTATCTTTCCTAGTCCATTATTTATATTACTTTACCTTATTTTTAGCATTTTTATCTTTCTAATTTCTTTTTATTTGCTTCTAAGATTTCCCTAAAACAAGTACTATATTCCATTTTGTTTTAAAGTTTAGATTTACTAAAACACAGTTGCCAATGATGAAATGGTCTTATTTGGTTTCTAAACTGGAAGTCATTTTATGTTTCACTTTCCTTTTGATTCATTAAACCTCCAGAAGTATGTTTCCTGTTTTAAACACAGTTACATCTCTGGTTTATTATTTTCTTCCTTGCTTTAAGTCTAGTGATTTATGATTCAAGAGTGTTGCCCTTTGGTATATGATGGCCTTTAATTTCCTGTGTCTGATCATTTTTCCTTGAGTATCTGTGACAAATTTACAATGTCTCTCAATTGATAAAACTTGAAAATGTATTTGATACCCTAATTCTAAATTCTAGTTGTTCATAGCTCTTCAACTGAGGAGTCTGTCCACTTGCTCAGGTAAATGTCCACGGTGATGTTCTTCCACCACTTCGCATTTTCTGCCTCAGGATCACAGTCTGCTGTTGGAGTCTCGTTCATTACATTGACCGTAACTTTTTAGGGTAAGATGGTTTCGCCCTCACAGCCCTCTCTGTCCGCGATCAGTGTGTTTCTAAAGCAAATCATAACGTCGCTCATGTCTCTTTTCCTGTTCCACTGTTTGCATTCACTGTATTCACTGTTGGCATTTCCCTAGTCTTTTAATTTTAACACTTATTAAGTGAGCTTCTCATAAATATTATACACTTTTAATGTTTTAACCATGAATTTGAATTGTTATTTGTATTAGAGAAGAATTAAATGTGCTTTCACATAGATCGATATACTTCACCCTTGTTTTTTTTCATTTTAGTCTCCATTCCTAATTGTTTTTTTTTTACTTTCCACTCATTTAAGGTTATACTTATCCTGAACTCATAATATTGTATACTGTACTATTTATATAAAAACTGAGATATTTGCCATGATGCCTTCTTCCGTGCAAGACATACAATCTGTCTCTGCTTTGCTGACTGTCTAATAAGTTGGGTGTCTCTGTCTTTCAAATATTATTTCGATGCACTTCACTATAGTAGGTCTTACAAGAGTAACATATTTAGTAACTCTGAAGAAGGAATGAAAATTTTGTATTTTTAAATACAAAATATGGAAAGCTACTATAGTACCAATCATGTATCTTTTGGAGTTTTACTGAAAGGATGCATATGGATTTAAATAAACCTGGATATTCACAATGATATTATCCAAAGAATAGTAGCATTAAAAGATTGTGGGGAAAATGAGCTAGTATGTAAAAGTAGTTTGCAAGATAGCTATTCTATCATAATCATGTCTTCTTTTTATATGGCCAAACTCAAATGTGAGGAAATTTTATTTCAGTTAAGATGTACAACACTCCACTAATTTTTGATACAGAAATTACCAAGCTACTGTAGATTTTGATTTAATTTTTAACTTTTTGTGGAATGTTATTAATTCCAAAGAAATGTATGATTTATTGAAAGAAGACTTATTTTAGTTGCTTGTGCTTTTCATTTCTATGCTTCAACCACTGTGGTTGAAAAATACCTTATTAAGTGAAGATACTGAAGACTTTATTCTGTTGGTTAATATTGTCATACTTTGAACATGTAAAGTTAAATATAGAAACATAAGGAGCTACTGCATCTTACCCTAGTACAGGACTAAATAGTTTTATATATATATATATATATATATATATATATATATATATATATATATATGAAATGTATGTATGTATATACACAAATAACACTAGTTTTTTGTATTTTGTTATATAATCACAGATTTCTAAGATCTGTATGATTAATGGTGCATGTGAGAAAAACAGATAATTCATTATAAGACACATATTTTGTTGATTAATTATATGAAAGGCAAAAAATGCATAACACTAGGTGCTGAAAATGTTCTGGAAAAATCTAGACATATTTTAACCAGAGGTTAGAATTTAATGGGAGCCAGCATTGGGTAACATAGGGAAAGAGTAAAAGAAATTAGAAAGAAATGGATAAAACAAGCATAAAATATCTTGAGGGCTGCCATGGCTTGGACACTAATTATACCACGAAATAACAGCCCAACACACCAACAGTTCACTGTCCCCAGGCGTGACTAGCGTCTGACTTACTTTCACCTGCTGAGTAATCCTGGGGGTCAAGGATTCCAGACTCCTGCAGTGACCGGATGCAGGAGTCCACCAGCTCCAGACCTGTGGTGAGTTCATCTTCGATATCTTTTTGGCCATCTGAAAAATAACATTTTAAAGTGGTGAGAAAAAACATAGGATGAGTTAATGCAAAAGCTTTAGGTTGGCCTTTCATAATCAGAAGGGTCCTTACCAAATATAGTAGCTCCATGAAGTACTCATTAGGAGCCACATTGTCATTCTGCAAAACTAATATTAAGGCCGAGGGCTGCTCATTTCATGTCCCCCTCGGACAACATTAAATTACCAGATAATCAAGAGAACCGAATTCCCCGCAAATGGTGAATATCATGGCAGTTTCATTTAATTTTCACTGTCATTTTGTTCTATCCAATTTTATGTGGTTTTCTAAGGCTCATCACAGGAAAGCTGATTGGCAGGTGTATGTGAAGGAAAGTGTAAGGACCCATCAGGAAGCTGTACTTTACCTTGTGACTGCCAGTGGAATTGCTCTTCTGCTGAACTGTAAAAAAGAGAACACACAGGTGTGATGCACTGATTACAAACGGACAGACTGAACTGCAAGACACAAAGTGCATTAGCGAGCAAGGGCAGTTCTACATCATTTCCTTAAACTCCTTGCTGGGAAGAAGGCTCATTCCATTTTAATATAATCTCAACTTTAAGCCATTTATTGCATATTTCTTTTGATTCACAGGTATTAGCACGTTGTGTATGTATGGCCATTATTCAGTAAGTCTCAGAAGGACAGCTCATTAAAAAGATACCAATTGGGTCTTTTTTAAATTGAATTCTTTATTGGTACATCTTATGTACAGCTCACAATCACACTCAACCTTGGGGAATTTGAACCAGTATGTACCAATTGGTCTTTTAAAACACCAATGGGTTATGCTTGTTTCTTACAATATCTTCTGCATACATGCAGCTTTATAGTTGTATTTATTTTAAAATACAAGTCCCAAGGCTGTCATACAGATATTTGTGATGTAGCCTAATAAAAGAAAGAACCATCTCTATGTTACAGAGACGGTAAACTGAATCTTTGCCTTCATTTCAACATTTCTTGTGAACATTTTCTTTCAGTTGATTATTATGGGTTAAATTATGTGATTTAAAAATAATAATACTTCATCACCAACTGTATATCTATTTCCAAAATTCTCATTTAATAATACATCATATTAAATTATCAGCTGGGAAGACTTGTTCATACGTATGAATGCCAGTGACATTGTTCGGAGTGGAACAGGTAGGCAACATGTATTTATTTCGAAGGTTGACTTAAACACAAAAGAGAAGAACGGATTTAAAGGCTCCACAGGTAAACATTTTCATCTGCTATGCATCCAGTGTCTCCATAGTCCCTTCTGAGTATGTTAGTGCTTCAGAAGAAATCTAACAGATACCATTTTGGGATTGGTTTTCAGCACTTATTTCATCCGATCTTTCCCTCTGATCAAGCAGCCTGTATGAATAGCTCATCAGTTCCTCAGGAGCAAGTGGATTTTAGATCTTTAATCTGTATTTAAGAGGTGGCTTCTGAATTCATTTACAGGAGAAAAGAGGAAATCTGGTATACATCAATGTTCAGAAAATCCAGGATTGACATAAATGAACAAAAGAACAGTCCTTTAAGAAACACACGACTTTTATAGGACGTCTTGCTCCACAGCCTACCCATTTTAGCAAACTGGAAAATGGTTTTACTACACTAAGAGCTACAGAAAGAATGGATACATGAAACAAGAACTTTATAAATTAAGTCCCATGAAATTCTTCCTCCAATCAGAAAGATAAACAATTAGGTATACAGAAGCTCCATCTAACTACATAGTAACCCTTAGTATAGAAACATCTGAAATTACAAGACAGGTTCACTCACTGAGTGGCCTTTAATATACGACTGTTCCTCTTAAAATCCAAGAGTCACCAGAATAAGTCTTAGTCACAGTCGTCCTACCTATTTTAATTTAATCATTACATTTTAAGGACGTGAATATCATCATACTAGTGTTTAAGCATCCATCTGATCGGTTACTTGAAAAGGCAGGAGGAGAAAGTAGGCATATTGATTCCAAATAATTTCAAGCGCTTCCTCGTGCCAGATTCGCCTGCAGCAATGTTTAAATATATTTATGTCAGATACCACCAGAAACTTACAGGATGAGAAAATCTATAGTCTGAGCTAGCAGTCTTCTATCATGATCCTTACACACTGCTAACTTTGAAAACCACCAGGTAGAATTCTCACTAATGATCCAGTATGAATTTAGAGCTACTTTACAACAGTATTCTTCTATATTTTAAGGCAGGAGAAATTCTCAAGATGGTATAGTACTCTAAGTGTGTATATATGATGGATTTGTGTAGGGCTAGAGAAGAGTTTTGTACTGTAGGGGGCTGAGCAACAGCCTTTGAAAGATGAGTTGAAATCATAACCCTGTAACTCGTTAATGGTAACTCATTTGGGAAGAGAATTATTGTAGATGTAATGAATGACTTTCAGATGCAATCATTCTGGACTTTTTAAGGGGCTGTAATTGCAATGACTAATGTTTTTATAAGAGACAGAAGAGCAGACACACAAACAGGGAGGGAGGATGTGTAAAGATGAAGGCAGCGAATGGCGTGATGTACCCATAAGCCAAAGACTACCTGAAGCCACCTGCAGGTCCCCAGGTTGGGGCCTCGCCTCTACAACTGTGAGAATAATTTTCTGTTGCTTTAAGCCAACCGCTTCTAGTAATTTGTGACCAAGTCACAGAAGATGGATGCTGCAGACTTTCTGATACAATAAGCACGTTCTCATGTTAACTCCTCCCAGTCTTGCTAACAGTTCTCTTTCCTACATGCCCCTAATGGCAGAGCTATTTTCTACTAAATGTTCACTGTTTCCCAAGGTCCCGCTATTTCACAGCCACAGGCCACTCTTGTGGACACGGGTCATGGCTCTAGACAGCTTGCCCACAGCTCTCAGAGCTCAGAGCTGTAAACGGATCCGTCTAAAGTCCAAACTCCCGTCCTCATCCCTGGTTGCGGTGCACCTCACCCATGTTACCACCCAGCTAAGGCAGCACAAATATTTGAGGTAATGGAGGTCATTCCCAAAGCTCAGCCAAGTCCTGCTCCTCTCCCCTCCCCTCCCGGCACAGGGACGGCCACACTGCTCCGCCCCCTGCAGGAAGATGGGGTCAGCACCACGCCAGAGAGGAGAAGGGCAGGCAGGAGGTCGCCCTGCTGTCGCTCCTTAATGCCGTGCTCATGTGGGTCCCTGCGTCATCACACGGAATGGCGACTCCCGCCAACCCTCCGAGGGCGCAGAGTCGGAGTGAGGGGTAGACCACGCTTGCACTAACACTCTGAAGCTGCAGCGCTGCTGGATTCTGTAGAATGGACGTGACAGTGACCAACACAGAAATGTGCATTCCCATCAGTCTCATTCCTGGGGCATTTCCGGTGCCTCAACTTCCATTTCCGCATCACGGAGCTGGATGCCAGCGTCCTGAGCAGTGCCAGGGTGAAGAAGGTGGAACCACTGACTGAGATTTGTCTGCTCCTCTGCGATACTGAGTGATTTTATGTGTGCGGCTTCCTATCCCACTATTAGGGAATATTTATTTTCCCTTTCATCTCTTTCAAAAGTATTTCAATTTTATGATGCAACAGAAACAAGAAGCAACATTTTTTATTACAATTGAAAAAGTACCTTGGCGGTGACTATTAAACTATCCTCTTAAAGCAGAGCACCTTCCTTTTGGGAAGACAAATAGCATCGCTCACTTCAGTGGTTTCTGCGATTCCTTTCACACAGTTACAATGCTTTAGAAAGTTATGAATGATCAGCATAGAGGAAAAATCCCAAGAGAAAGCTAGTATGGACTCTGTTTCTTCAGTTGCATACTTCACTCGCTCTGCGAGAGGATTCCACATGATCCCGTGTTTTAAGCAGTTGATTCGTCCCTTCAAGTCACTCCAAGGTAACAAGCCATTCATATAGCAAACATGAACCAGGGGCCGGAGGATTAGCTTAGTGCTTCTGGCGCCTGCCTCACAACCGCAAGGTCCTGAGTTCGATCCCCGGTAACCACATACAATGTTGGGCATGGAGACTCACGCCCACCAGCAATCAATACCACATACCACAGTGCCGGGCGTGGTGGCTCACACTTGTAATCCCCGCACTCAGGAGGCAGAGACAGGAGGATTGCTGAGTTCGAAGCTTGCCTCGGCTACATAGTGAGCTCAGGGCCAGCCTGAACTACAAAGCGAGACCCTGTCTCAAAAAAAAGCCAAAAACCAAAAACCAAAAAACAAACCATGAACCAGGCCTGTGTCTCACAGCTGTCGTGTCCGGCATGGGGAGGCACCTGTGCGGTGCCTTCTCTGAGCTGCACGAGCAACTTACTACAAAGTAACTGAAAAGTCATTTTTAAAGTGGTTGTTACCTGCACGCACGTTCAATTTCCAGAAGTAAAGTTTGTTTTCACTGGTGGAATGCTGCTTCTCAAAGTAGAAATCACCTCTACAGTGCTAACTGTAGGGGTGTCGATTTTATTTCGGTCAGTGCACAGGCACTTAAACATCCACGTGTGCGCACTGCAGTGCCCTGTGCCGGTTAAGAAAGGCAGACTCATAAAAGGACGAGCACAGCTAACACTAAACCCTGTGCGGTGGGCAGGGGAACGGGAAAAAATGAAAATTAAATTGTGTCATATACTGGTACAAATTCCCAATATTGAGTGTGATCATGATGTGTATATACAGTGTACCGATAAAGAGAAAAAATTAAAAAAACCACACAGACATCTGAAATGTTAAATAGAGGTTTTCAAGGCACGCGTTCCAGGCACCGCCCTACAAGCCCACACTTTGAAGGCTCCCTCTTTGTGCCCAGCAATATGCTAGTGGACTTGCAGTTCATCTTCATAGCAAAAATGACTCATTCCTTTTTTCCCTTGTTTGTTTACTTCGATGCTGAACTGACCCTGAGAGCCCTGGAGGTTACAGGCCCTCCTGCTGGCTACAGCTCCTGTCAAGCACGATGAAACCTCAGAGGGAAGTGAAGTTTCCCGGTTTGTAGAAAGGAGACCCGAGCCAGGGGTGGTGGCTCACGCCTGTCATCCCAGCACTCGGGAGGCAGAGACAGGCGGATTGCTGAGTTCGAAGCATGCCTGGGCTCCATAGTGAGCTCAGAGCCAGCCTGAACTACAAAGCCTGAACAACAATGCGAGACCCTGTCTCAAAAACAAAACAAAACAAAACAAAACAAAGAAAGGAGACCCAGGTTAGGGGATGGGGGGGGGGGCTGCCAGGGCTCTTGCCCCAGGGGCACAGCCTCGGGCTTCCGGATTCCGAACATTCTTGCTAGCCACACATGTGGAGGTGCGGAAATCAAACTCCCATGTGACTAAAACTAATAATACAAACGTAAGTGAAAAAAAAACATGTGAGAGAAGACATTACTAAGCAGATATAATTTATAAGACATTCATTTCCAGAACGTGCATGTAAGTCCTACAAATCAATAAGGTAGAGAATTTTTAAAAATTAAAGCAAAAGAGAGGCTAGCAATTGTCCACAGCTCCTATGTAACAGAGAAATCAAGAATGTGAAGCCACTGAACAAAGAATCGGAAGAATAAAAGTTAAACACAAGATATCTCTTTACAACCTTCAGATTGTCAACAAATTTGAAAGCCTAACAGTAGTAAGTACTAGGAAAGAGATGGTAAAATGACTCTATATTGTAGGTAGGACAGGAAATTAGAAAATGTTTGGAAAATCCATAAGGCAACACTTGGTAGTATAAATCTGAATATGAGTTGGCAGATAAAATAAATTAGCAAGACTCATTATGTACAAATACAAACTATTGATGAGAAATGTGATCATAATGCCTTCCTCCAATGTATCAAAAAACTCAATTTATTAAAAAATACATTAGGTAGATACAAAACATATAGAGTTCCAAAAACTTAGATATAGATAAAAGCAATTCAAGTTGCACATAAAATTTGTACTGCAAGATCCCCACTACATGGATTTTACACTGACTCTAATGTTGTGTATAAATACACATATTATATGCTCATAAGTATGCACACATATCATATGCATATAAATATACAGAGAGAAAAGATACCCAATTAATGATGGCCAAGCCCAGGTAAAAGAGAAATGAATCTGAGGAAAGGGGAATGAGGACACTTCCTTTGATTTTAATGATTCCAGAAAGACAGAGAGTGACCTTTAGTCATTAGGACAAAATGTTAGCATTAATTTAAAAATATCTTTGGTATTTCAGAAAAACCCATGATTCTTGCATTTGGAAATATGCCTAAATGCTCACTTAAATTCATGAATTTCATTCTACATAATGTACTATTATTAGAATCACTCATAACTTGAATGTTACCAAATATTCTGAAAAATATAAGTCCAAAGGATAGGGCAAACTAGCGAGTAGAGATACAATTCCTCCTCTCCCTATATTCCACGTTTGAGAAAGTGACAAGATCACTTTCACAAAGTTTTAAATTTGAAAGAGTTTGAACATTTCTAGTACATAAGTAATAACTTTCGAGTTCCGAGGGCATGGAGTCAGGCCATGGGGAGCTAGTTTAAACCAAAGAATTGCCTCTCAGCGCCCAGAGAGGCAATTCTCATCTTGGCCATTTTCGGCATGACAGTCTTCTTACACACCTTCAGGCCACTGCTAATAATAATAATAATTATATATATATATATATATATATATATATATATATATATACATAAATATGGAAGTTCAGAGAGTTACCTTAATGTCAGGAAAAGACAGACAGTAAATCATTACTGCTATCACTCTGTCTGTTAGGAACCTGCTCAAATACATTTTCTTATTTTCTTTTTCAACTTCTGGATGCCCAGAGCATCCGTCTCAAACACATGGAGGTTCCTTGCTCCCAATACTTTTCAAAAGGAAATGAAGCAACAGAACCCTGAGTTTTCTGTTAGTTTTCTTTCGAGGTTAGCAGTGTACCTAAAACCTAAGCCAAGCAAATTGTTGTGAAATAAGTTGCTTTCAAACGAGTGTTCGATTTTAGCATACAGTGGTGAAGATTCTTCGCCTGATCATCTCCACACGACCTGACCTTTTTTCCTACAGTCAATTTTAGTAGCTAGGTTTGTGGGCAGCAGCTCACGTGGGTAGGTGGTGGCTGTGAAACAACATGACCTTGGGCAACATGCTGAAATGCTGTGGAGACGTAAGGTGGTGGTGAGAATGAGGAAGCGTGATCCCCACACAGTGTCTGCTTTAGGCCACTGCAGCTCTTTTTCAAGTGTGCTTTATACAGCGCTCCGTAGTTCGGGTTGGGGAATAACTGTTTCCCACCAAACACTGGTGGAACCGGCTTCGCTTCAGCCTAGCACCTTGTGGCCTCTTTAACGCCCTGTGCAATATTCATGAGTGGACCTTGTAACATCTCTGCTATACAAGTGGCATTCCCATTTCCACCTTAGACCGTGTATCTTCTTTTCGATTTAACTACTTCTGTCAAGATAGAATTTTACAGCCAGTATAACTGCTTTTACAGGGCGATCGTGGGAGCAATAGAAGCACAGAACGGCTAGAGGAGGAACCGTGGGTCCGGGGCCAGATGTGCGGAGTGGAGCCAGACTCGCCACCGTGGACTCCGGCTCTGTCCTTCAGCCTACAAAGCTGTGGGCAGCACCTGCACTCCAGAGGGACCACACAGGGCCTGTGTTTTAGTGGTCAGGGGCTTGGTACGTCTTGAGGAAGAATTTATCAGGATTAATCATGAGTAGCAACATCAAGAACTATCAATATCAATGATTAAAAATTGATTAATTGTGGCCTACTGTAAACTACTGCCTGAGATATGACTGGCAAATAATGTGGATGTTTAATAAAAAAGTGTCTTTGGTTTCGCTGTCCCAGCTGCTTCGATATCCTTATTAAAACAAAAGCACTTACCATTCGTTGTCATTTTGGTTTTGAGGGAGACCCAGAGGTTGTGTGGTGCCACATATGGTGAATAAGGTGGATGAAGAGCTTTTTATAAAGCTGCCTTTCCACTGAGTGGCTCTCGGCAGCGAGGCGCTCCATCTGAGGACACTCAAGAAAGGACTTTCAGAACTGCTTTAGAAAGTGGCAGGAATGATGGGATAAGTGTGTTCAAAGTGAGGGGCAGTATTTGAACAGAGATTAATGGCGATCAGTCTTTTACTGTTTGATTTTTTATAACTTTAGACATGGTGCACTTTTTTTTTTTTTTTTGAGACAGGGTCTCACTTTGTAGTTCAGGCTGGCTCTCAGCTCACTATGTAGTCCAGGCAAGCCTGGAACTCAGCAATTCTCCTGTCTCTGCCTCCCGAGTGCTGGGATGACAGGCGTGAGCCACCACACCCAGCTATGGTGCACTTTTTGATCACTGTATAAATCTCCCTGGAGTACCCTGCAGGGCAACGGAGAGGATGAGCACGGCGGCGGGTGGGGGAAACGGGAAGAGAAGTTCTTGGTACAATACCCAGCCATGGTGGTTTCTGTACTTGGGCTGCAGCCCTAAGAAGCTCCAGGGAACTGAGAGAATAGCCTCCCTGGCTCCTGTGATGCGCTCTCACTGCAGCCTTGCGATACACAGGAGAGACATCACCGATGCTCTGTGACTTTCGCCAGAGTTGGGCCATCGAATGTCCTCTCAGATGCCCACTGTGAAAGGCGTGGCTCTCAGGTGGCTGCGCTGGAAAGAGGTGAACCCTTGGGAGGTCCTGCAGGTCACTGGGGCCCTGTGGGGATTGTGGCCCCTTCCTGTCTGTTTTGTCCTCTCACTCATGAAGTGTACGGTTAAGCTATACTACATGCTCCTGCCATGGTATGGCTTCTCCACCAAGACCAAAGCAATGAACCCAACCGATGATGGGTTGGGCACAACCTCTCCCTCCTTATGTGTTAACTATCTCCAGTTTTTTATTATGTCACTGGAGACCTAACATAACTGTGCAGTGGCTTAGGCTCATCACAGATAAATATGCAGCCCCGGGGAACTGCTGCATGAAGAGATGAACGCGAGGTACTTCTGCTCATAGGACAATGCAGCGCCTAGCAAGTCACTTCCTGTCTTGAAGACTCAGTTTCCTTATGGAAAATAAATAAAATAAATAAATGGTTGCTGGTTTCCCCATAAGGATCTTATGAAAGTGAAGTACATAAAGCTGTGGAAAGTGTGGAACGTGGACAGGATGACCACTCACTCCCCAAAGAAGAGGAAACCAGTATGGAGCCATTGCTATGAGAAGCAGAAGAGCCCGTTCACAGAACTGAAAGTTCAGCGTGTTGATCATGAAGTCAGCTGGTCTGTATTTGGGACCACCAAATACTGTCACAAACAAGTCACTGGCTATGCAGGGTCTATGTTGTCTTTGTTTCGGCCCCGCTAAGACGGTGAGGAGAAAAGGCTGCCTGTGATTTACAGAGGAAGAAGACTTGCTTTTTAATTGGAGGTTGTCCCATCAGTGCTGCACAGGATGCTCTGCTGGCACCTGCCAGCCTTCTTGCCATCATGAACCCGGGAAAGAATATCTGCTGTTTTCAAAAGCACGGGAAAGAATAAATCAGACTCAAATTGCTATTATTAATTTCTCTTTAGTGGGGGGCAGCGGAAATCCATATTCTTAAGCTAATTTTGTTAGCGCTGGTGACTGACAAATTATCCCAGCACATGAGACAGCTCCATGGCTCCCACGCTGCAGCCTGGGCACACGGCTCCGGGGTTTATCAGCACCACAGTGCTGTCATGTCTGGGCGCGAGCCAGCTCAGGCTAAACAAGGGGGAGGAGCATGCACTCCGCTGGGTTTTAATTCCTCCAGAATAAATACCCTATTCCCAACAGCCACAAAGAGTGACCCCAAAGCTCAGTCACCCTCAGTGTGCTATCTACACAAAAAGTGGGCTTTGATCCAGGGAAAGAAATGTATTCAAGTTCCTCTTCTTTGAATTCTTCTTGTAGTTTTGGAGTCGATTGTAGTTAGATTACAAGAGACATATTATGTATAAAATTCAGCACCAGGGGCAGCAACAAATGGTGTATTATAAAGC
>PVIC010033391.1:0-20169 GCA_004025085.1 Thryonomys swinderianus
AAAAAAAAAAAGTGGTGTCTAAGTAAGCAAAAATAATCCAGACAAGAGAAATATGAACTGCTAGATACCTGAAATGCAAGTTCATATTCTCTAAAAATTGAAGAATGATAAAGAATAAATATGATTTAAAAATAAAAAGAAAGTATGTGTTTATAGGGGTGGGGGGTTGTAAGGTGGGTAGGGTTATCTGTAAAAATGAGAATTAACTCATGTCATATACTGGTACAAATTTCCCAATGTTGAGTGTGATTGTGAACTGTACATAAAATATACCAATAAATAATTCAATTTTAAAAATTGAAGAATGAGTTCTAGGAAGAGTGGCGTATAAGAGTAGGGAAAGCTTATTGAAAAAGAAAGCTTCTGCCTAAGAGGGATAGAAGGGAGACCTGAAAGGGGACCCAGAACCCTATTTCCCAAAGAATATTTATGGAGCAAAGCCACAAGTGAGGTCGGTTCAAAGTGAGGCCAACCAATAACATTCAAAAGGTGGATAAAACGATGATCAACCAGTAAAATTAATACTGATTAAAAAGGAATCCAGTGGGAAAGCAAATCACAAACAAGTGTGTAAGAATTTCTAGTCATGTGGGTCAGGGATCTCTCCTGGAAAAGATGGCTTAAGACCTTGGCCTCCTACCCAGGTGATTGATACCTACTTAGAATATCCATCACCACTATTTATCTTGTGGTAATTTCTCTCCTTTTTAAAAAATGATTTTATTGGTACATGCCTCAGCCTTTCAGAGTGCTGAGAAATGTGTGTGTGAACCACCATACCTGCCTTTTTTTCTGTTTCTGGTTAAAACTCGGAGTCTGTGTCATCCAGCCTAGCCTCAAACTTTTGGGCTCAAGCTATCATCTTGTCTTAGCTTCCCAAATAGCTGGAATTGTGTATATATTGCTCCACTCTTGTTTTATGTATGTATGTATGTATTTATTTTTGTGGTATGAGGGATAGAACTTACAACATTGTGCTTACAAGACAGCTGCAGGGCCCCAGCTCTAAGTTTGATCCCTTGTACCAAAAATAAATGAATAAATAAATACATAAATAAATAAAAAGACAATAAAGAAACACTATGAATAATTCCATGTTCACAAATTTGTTAACCCACTGGAATGAGCCAGTTCTTGAAAGATACAGTCTACCAAAGTCACATAGAAGAAACAGACTGTATAGAACTGTATCTGTTAAGTCCACATCTAAGAGGTTGGGTGACACCATGATAAAAATTAGAAAATAAATTTTTTAAATGTCCCATCCCTGGGGCCAAGGATTTAGCTTAGTGGTTCTGTGTCTTCCTAGTAAACACAGGGTTCCAAGTTCAATCCCTGCCACCACATACCACAGTGCCAAGTGGGTGGCTCACACCTGCCATCCCAGCATTTGGGAGGCAGAGGCAGGAGGGTTGCTGTGAGTTCAAGGGTCATCTGGGCTACAGAGTAACCTCAGGACCAGCCTGAACTACAAAGTGAGAACCTGTTTCAAAAAAATTAAATGAATGAATGAATGAATAAATAAAATGTCCTGCCCCATGTTTAATGCAGGCTACCATCAGAGCCATCGCTGTCAGCTATGTCTGGTGTAGCCCTGCAGCAGCTGCCCATGCCTGTGCCCAACGCCTGGCTGTGTAGTTTGCACCGATGGTGCTGCAGTACAGTTTCCCCCCATGACAGTATAACTTAGCTGCACATGTTAAGGCAGGCACAGTACCATTTGGAGCGCAATCCCCAGCCCACTGCACATCTTAATATCATCAGAGCAGCCACTGTGTATATGGCGCAGCCTTCATTTCCCTCGTCCCTTCTGGATGGACATTTTGGGGGATTTTTTTAGACCTTCCCTAACACACACATACTGCAATCTACTTCTTTGTTCAGACATTTTCTTGAACACATGTCTGTCCATCAGATAGGTTCCTGGATGTGGAATTATGGAGTCTTAGGCTATGATCATTTTGTATTTTGAGAAATTTTCCCTGTGCTAAGTTGGGGTATATATAGCTCAGTGGTAGGACATTTGTGTACCATGTGCAAGGCCCTGGGTTTATTCCCCAGCAGAGATGGAGGCAGACAAGATAGAGGGACAAAAAATAAATCAGAAAGTAAGTCGCTCCAGTCTAATCTTTTATTAGAAATGCCATTGCTCTGCAAGGTTCCAAATCTAGAAATTCTGATCATACCCATTTTTTTCCACTACTATCCTTCCCTGGCCCCTAACAACAATTCTGTCATCCATTTCTAAAATTTTTTCTTTCACTTATAAATGTTACTTAAGTGTGATCATATGATATATAAACTTTGGGGAGTGGCTGTTTTTGCTCAGCACAACTCCCTGGAGATTCTCTCAAATTGTATGTGTCAATAGTTTGCTACTTTGTATTGCTGAGTAGTATTTCATATTATAGATGTACCATGATTTCTTTAAAAATTTAACCTTAGGCCGGGCGTGGTGGCTCAGGCCTGTAATCCCAGCACTCGGGAGGCAGAGACAGGAAGATTGCTGAGTTCAAGGCTTGCCTGGGCACCATAGTGAGCTCAGGGCCAGCCTGAATTACAAAGTGAGACCTGTCTCAAAAAAAAAAAAAAAATGTAACCTTTAGGACCATGAGATTTAACTCAGTGGTTCCGACGCCTGCCTATCCATCTCAGTGTCCCTAGTTTGATCCACATACAACAGGTTGGGTGTGGTGGCTCATGCTTGTAATCCCAGCACTTGGGAGGCAGAGGCAGGATTGCTGAGTCTGAGGCTTGCCTGGGCGCTATCCAGTGAGCTCAAGGGCAGCCTGAAATACAAAGTGAGACCCTGTCTCAAAAAAAAAAAAAAAAAATTGCCTTTAAAGGACCCCTAGGATGTTTCTAGCTTTAGGGTATCACAAATATAGCTGCTTAGATTGTTTTTTTCTTTTTTTTGTACTAGAGATTAAACCAAAGACCTTCACACTAAGCTGTATATGTCCTGAGCTCCTATTTACTTATTTTGTTACAGGGTTTCTCTAATTTGCTAAATTGCCCAGGCTAGGCTTGAACTTTTTGGTACTGGGGATTGAATTTGTGACCTTGCACTTACAAGGCAGGTGGTGTGGAACCACTGAGCTAAATCCCTGGCCTTGAGTTTGAACTTTTAAGTCCTAAGGTTATAGGCATGCACCACCATACCTGATTTTGGAATATCCTTGTACATGTCTCTTATATAAACATAAATTTTCATTTCTTTGGGATAAATGTGAAAGGTGCAATTTCTGAGTTGTATGTTATGTGCATGTTTAATGGGGTTTTTTTGTTGTTGTCGTTACCGAGGATTGAACTTAGAACCTTACACTTGCCAGGCTGGTGCAGTGCCACTGAGCTACATCCCCAGCCCTTTATGCATATTTAGGTTTAAAAGAAACTGCCAAAAGAATAAAAGAAAAGGGCTGGGGATTTAGCTCAAGTGATACCATACCTACAAGGGCTGGAGTTAAATCCCCAGTACCACCAAAAAAAAAAGAATAAAAGAAAAGCCGGGCGTGGTAGCCCACGCCTGTAATCCCAGCACTCGGGAGGCAGAGACAGGAGGATTGCTGAGTTCGAGGCTTGCCTGGGCTACATAGTGAGCTCAGGGTCAGCCTGAACTACAAAGGGAGACCCTGTCTCAAAAAAAAGAAAAAAGAAAAGAAAAGAACCTACTAAACTGTTTTCCAAGTGAATGCACTTTTTTACATTCCCACTGGGAATATCTAAGGAATCTAGTTTCTCTACACCGTTGCCAGGTTTTGTTTTGTTGCATTTTTATCTCAGCCTTTTTTTTTTTTTGAGACAGGGTCTCGCTTTGTAGTCCAGGCTGGCTCTGAGCTCACTATGTAGCCCAGATAAGCTTCGAACTCAGCAATCCTCCTGTCTCTGCCTCCCTAGTGCTGGGATTACAGGCGTGAGCCACCACACCCAGCACTATCTCAGTTTTTTGAGAGTGTATGTTGTTGTGGTTTCATTTTACATTCCCTGATGGATGACGATGTTGGTCATCTTTTAGTGTACTTGTTTGCCATATGTATTACCACTTTGGTGAAATATTTATGTCTTTTGCCCATTTTCTAATTAGATTGTTTCTTTTTATTACTATTGAGTTTTGTTTGTTTTGTTTTTTGAGACAACTTCTCGCTAAGTAATCCAGGCTGCCCTTGAACTCATTCTGTAGTTCAAGTTGGCCTCAAAGTCACAGTGATCCTCCTGCTTCAGCCTCCTGAGTGTTGGGATTACAAGCATGCACCACTATATCTACCCCTACTATTGTTTTTTTTTTTTTTTTTTGAGACAGGGTCTCACTTTGTAGTTCAGTTGGCCCTGAGCTCACTATGTAGCCCAGGCAAGCCTCGAACTCAGCACTCCTTCTACCTCAGCCTCCTGAATGCTGGGATTACAGGTGAGAGCCATCATGTCCAGCACTGTGGTATGTGGTACTGATTGCTAGTGGGCTACATAGTGTGGTTACCAGGATCGAACCAGGTACCTTGCTTGCACTTGCTAAGCAGGCCCTGGAACTGCTGAGCTAAATCTCCAGCCCTCTACTATTGAATTTTAAGAGTAATATTCCAGATACTAATGCTTTATTAGTTATACATTTATAAATATCTTCTGATCTGTAGCTTTCCTTTTCATTTTCTTCATGTGGGGTTTCACAGAGAAAAAATTTTAGTATCAACGCAATCTAATTTATTAATTTTCCCTTTTTGGATTGTGCTTTTGGTATCAAATTTTCTTTTGGTTTTGAACCATATAAATTTTTTTTTTTTTTTGAGACAGGGTCTCACTTTATAGTTCAGGCTGGCCCTCAGCTCACTATGTAGCCCAGGCAAGCCTCGAACTCAGCAATCCTCCTGTCTCTGCCTCCCGAGTGCTGGGATGACAGGCATGAGCCACCACGCCCGGCCCATATAAATGTTTTTTTTTTTTTTTTTTTTTGCAGATGGGTCGGATGGATAACTTTTTTTTAATGTATTTTCTTCTAAATAAAAGGCAAATAGAAATATGTCTGGAGCCAGAGATTTAGCTCAGTGGTTCCAGCACCTGCCTAGCAAGTGCAAGGTCCCTGGTTCTATCCTGGTAACCACATATACCAATGTCAGGTGTGGTAACTCACGCCCACCAGGAATCAGTACCACATACCACAGTGGTGGCTCACACCTGTAATCCCAGCACTTGACAGGCAGAGACAGGAGGATTGCTGAGTTCGAGACTTGCCTGGGCTACATAGTGAACTCAGGGCCAGCTTGAACCACAAAGCGAGATGCTGTCTCAAAAAAAATAATGTCTGCTACACACCACCTCAAGTCATGTTATACATGCATCTGACAGACACCCAACCACTGCACAGGAGAGGAACTGGGACGTAGGGGTGGGGGAGGAAGGCAGCCATTTCCCCCAGTAATACCTGTCTTCCCTCCCGCAGATCAGCATGTACCTGATGTCACGCGTCCTGTTTGCCCTGTGCCGCCTGGGCGTGGAGAAGGGCTATATCCCCGAGCCCAGGTGGGACCCATTCCCTTTGCACACCGGGGTGCTTTGGGGACTCGCACTCTGGCTCTTTGAGTATCACCGGCACACACTGCAGCCCTCATTGCAGTCCTCCATGACCTACCTCTACGAGGACAGCAACGTGTGGCATGACATCACAGACTTCCTGATCTACAACAAGAGCTCCTCTTCCAAGTAGCACAGGCATGAGCTATCTCTGTGGGCTTCTCCAACCCGACAGGCTCCGGGCAGTGTCCAGCTGTGGCTTGAAGTTTGGCTCCATCAATACACCCTCCCAGAGGATCTGCCTTGTCGGAGCCATGGACCTCGCACTCCAACTCGTAACATCCCAGGGCTCCAGTTGCCAAAGAAAAAGCACTGACTTTCCCAATAGGTGCCTTTGAATGGTACAAAAAGTGGCTGCATCCGCCTGAGGAGTCTTAGGCCTGGTTCAAGCTGTGCTGCTAACTTTGTGAGCCCACTCTGGGCTTCGGGTCGCTGAGCTCAGAGGACACCCTGGGAGGAGGGTCTCTTTCTGCTGGATGTGTTTGTTCTCCTGCTGTCCTTAGGTAACATAGGGCTCCTTGCTGGTGGATTGTAGGTTGCAAATACTTAAAAAATTAAGTTCTCCGTCTCATATGATGTATCGAAGTAGTTCTAAAACCCTAGAACCCTACTGTCTAAAAGAAGTACAACATGAGCCATATATGTGATGGAAATTTTTCTAGGGCTGGGGCTGTGTAGCTCAATGATAGAGCACTTGCCTACCAATGTGCTAGACCCTGAGTTCCCTTTTCAGCACTAGAAGAAAAAGCTAGAAACAAATGACATTAATCTTTTTTTTTTTTCTGGTACCGGGGATTTAACTCATGTCCTGTGCTTCCAAGTTAGGCACAGTACACTTGAGCTAAATCCCCAGCCCGTCATTACTCTTAATTATATATTTTAACCTAATATCTTAAAAATATTGTCCTTTAACAGAAAATTAATGAGTTACATTCTTCTTTTTTTAATTCTAAGTCTTCACAATTGGTGATGTTGCTAGGTATGATGGCTCACATCTGTAATCCTAGCACTCGGGAGGCAGAGGCAGGATTGCTGGGTTCAGGGCTTGCCTAGGCTACATAGTGAGCTCAGGGCCAGCCTGAACTACACAGCAGGACCTAGTTAAAAAAAAAAAATTTGTTGCATATTTTACACATCCAGCACACCTCGATTTGGACCAGCCTTATTTCCAGGGTCTGTGGGCACATATGACTAGTGGGCTACTATACTGGGCAGCACAGGTGCATCTCTGGCCTTATAGAAGATTCTAGTGAACAGTGCAGATCTAGGGCTGAAGGATGTGAGTTTGAGTCCATACTCATCACTGTGTGACCTTGGAAAAGGTCCTTGACTTCTCAGAGCCTCAGTTTCTCATAAAATGAGGATAATCATAATAACTGATGTCTACATCAGTTACTATTACTGCCTCTACTAATTACTCCAGTTGAGGGAGTTCCTGCTTCCACCTGGATGCTTTTCACATTCTGTTTTTAATCTGTACCATGACTGTACAAGTGTGTGTGATGATCCCCATCTTATTTTTATTTATTTATTTATTTATTTTTTGAGACAGTCTTGCTTTTTTTTTTTTTTTTATGAGACAGGGTCTCGCCTTGTAGTTTGGGCTGGCTCTGAGCGCACTATGTAGCCTAGGCAAGCCTCGAACTCAGCAATCCTCCTAACTCTGCCTCCTGAGTGCTGGGATTACAGGCGTGAGCCACCACACCCAGCACTGTGGTATGTGGTATTGATTGCTGGTGGGCATGAGTCTCCACGCCCAGCATTGTATGTGGTTACCAGGGATCGAACTCAGGACCTTGCACTTCCGAGGCAAGCGCCGGAACCACTGAGCTAACCCTCCAGCCCTGACAGGGTCTTGCTTCGTAGTTCAGGCTGGCCCTGAGCTCACTATGTAGCCCATGCAAGACTCGAACTTGGCAATCCTCCTGCCTCTGCTTCCTGAGTACTGGGATGACAGGCGTGAGCCACGACACCCGGCTGATCCCCATTTTATTATTCCCAACTTAAAGATGTGAAAATTGAGGGTCAGAGAAGAGAGGTATGATAGTCAAGTCCATATTTGACCCCAGCTGTGTCATATTTCAAAACTTGTATTTTGTGCAGTGCCTGTTTTAAATGTCCAAACCTAACCCAGGCTGTGCACACGTCAGCTCCTCCCTGGCATGTGACCTGGAGCCAGTGCAAACTCGAATGCAGGCAATGACAGGAGTGGAAGTGTTCAGGGTTCTGTGCAGTGGGGAGGGAAGGGACACAGCGAATTGGAGAGCAGTGGAGCAGTCAGGGTTCTAAAGCCACTGTGATGGACAATCAGCGCTCCAGGAGAAGTTGGTCCGTAGGGTACCACGTGGAGATTCAGTGTAGAAGGGAACACTTCCTTCATTAATAACTATACCCTGGTGGGGGGGCGGTGGGTTAGCTCAGTGGTTCAATCCCCGGTAACCACATACAATGCTGAGCGTGGTGATTTACGCCCACAGGCCATCAACACCACATACCACAGTGCCGGGCGTGGGTGGCTCATGCCTGTCATCCCAGCACTCAGGAGGCAGAGACAGGAGAATTGCTGAGTTCAAGGCTTGCCTGGGCTACATAGTGAGTCAGAGCCAGCCTGAACTACAAAATGAGACCCTGTCTCAAAAAAAAAAAGAAAGAAATGACTCTGTGTGTGTGTGTGTGTGTGTGTGTGTGTGTGATATATTTAAATGGTACTTATCCCACCTGTTTCTTTTACTATCTTAGAAATTGGTAGTAGAGATGTACTCAGGAGTCACGGAAGGGCAAATTAAAGTGCAGGTTCTGAAGCAAAAGCCTGAGGTGGGGCCCAAGAGGCTTCTCGCAGGCCGTTGGCCAATGAGACCCACCCTGAGGGCTGAGACAGGGCCGACCTTTACTTTCCCAGAGCGACCAGAGTGTTGGTGGCTGAGGTGGGATTCTGCCTGATTTGTCAGCAGTGCTCGTCATCCCAACTGTTGACCATAAACTTGAAGAGGTGACTTTGAAGGTTACAGGGAGGGGAGAGGTTGCCCTTCTCCACTCTGTGCACACCAGCACCCTCTGCAGTGGCCGCCGCTGTGTCTTCCGCCCTGAGGACTCGGCTGGCCCCTGGTGCCTGCTGTGCTCCCTGCAGCAGGTCTGAGGTGCTGAGGGATTAACTCGCCCTTGGCACAGTCCTCAGCCAAAGACAGATCAATACCGCGGATGAGCCCAAGGTGCCGGTGCGCACTCCTTGGCCACAGTGGGGACTGGCTGAGAACGTGTTCTCCCCGTTCTCCCTACCTTACTCCCCCGCCAGTGCCTTCGGAGACCACTAATCACATAAACCACTTGCGCTGGAGACCCCTCTGCATCTGCTGTTGGAATCCCAGCTGAAATCGGTTGCTGCTTCAGCAGGCTGACAGGCTGTGTCACGTTGTGGCTAGGGACCAGAGTGCTTGAGCTTAAAGCCTGGCCTCTCTGTTTCCTTGGACAGGTGAACTACCTGTTTTGTGCCTCCGTTTACCAATCTGTAAAACAGGTATTGGAATAGTGTATACCTCATGGGGCCACATAACGTGAGCAGTCAGGAAAGGTTGCTGTTACTTGTATCACGGCCTGCAGAAGCATGAGGGCGTGCACTCCCGAGAACCAGCACACCCTGTTCTGAGCCTGTCTGACCCACAGTTGAAGGTATGGCCTCAGCCGCCTCTCTGCCCACAGGCCCCCCACTGCTGCTGGGCTTGGCCGGCTCCACCACCGACTGTCTCTGCTCTCTAAGAATAGGCTTCCCTCGCAGATGGCATCTCTCTGAATCCTGCCAGAGCATCTGGTGCCTCCAACTGCACACTGCAGGGAGGAAGGTGGGGTGGTCCCTGCCGAGGAGCAGGGCTCTGGCTTCAGCAGAGCCTCCTTCCTTGCTGAGCCTCCATTTGCTGCGATCTGTAGAACAGGAATTACCAAAGGGCCCATGGCACATTGTAGCCAGTTCCAGAAATGGCATAGTGCTTTAAATGTAATCTGTATTTGTTAAGTACCTGATACATTTGTATTGTCTCTTTAGTATATGTGCTGCTGAAGCGAGCACTGTATTGTCTCTTAATGTGCCTGGCTAAAAAAAAAAAAAAATCATTTAAATCATTTTAAATCAATGCTTCGTACAAAACTCAAGTGGGATTAAAAGGTGTATAAGAGGTCAGATTCCCTCCTACATCTAAGCTCCAACCCAGCCGCCCTTGCTGGGGTCACACTTTCCAGCACTACACAGCCACTACTTTGTTTCATAAGAAACTTGTACCTTGCAACATCTCAATTCTTTACCATTTTCTCCTTGTCCTCTGTGTGTCTGGTTTCTCTTTAATAATCCAAATAAAAGTGAATCTCTGAGCTCATGTGGTCTCCACCTGCTATTCAACCTCCTGAATAACCCAGGAAAATCCTCACTGTGAGCAGTGTGATAACGAACCACCCTAGACATCCTGAGCCTATGGCGTGTGACGCCTTGTGCTCAGGGCCCCAGAGCTCCAAGCAAACAGCGAAGGACAGAAGTGAAGTTTATTTGGGGCCTTTCTGCTCCTCTCCCAAATTAGAGATCATTATGAGAGCTGATGAGTCATAGATTGAGACGCCAAGAAACTGCTGAGTCTGTTGCTCTCTGCTTGGCTTCCACATTCGGGCTCCACACAGGGTCCTGAGGGCCAGCGTCTCCGCACCTTGTCTACTTTTACTGATTCCTAAGTGTGCTTTTGAGAGTGTGGCTCCGAAACAGGCATCCTCCGCAGACACCACAAGCTGTGGCTTCAGATGGTCACTTTTTCTGACAAATCAGAGTATTTATAAAGAGAAATGTTATTCTCTTCTTCCCTTGTCTTGTGGCAGATTCCCAGGGAGAGAGTGGGAATGTCCTACTTCAGCCTGGAAAGGTGTTTCTGAGTGGGGGTTTTGAGCTTAGGGCCCAGGTGGAGGACAGAGGAGGCTGAGCGCTAAGCTTGGTCGGAGACACGTAGAGCTCCCTTTGTCCTGCACCAGGGCTCCGAACTCCAGGCTGCTGTGGTGTCATGATTTCATAGACAAGACAAAGGGCAGGCAGAATTGAAATGCAAGTCCAGGGGCTGGCTGGAAACCCTGTTCTCACCGCTCTTCTGGGCTTCTTGCTCTGGCCTCTCCCAGAGGGCTGAGAGAAGGAGCGGGCCAGGCCACATCAGCTCTCTCAAAACTTTTTATTTATTATCTCACTGTGTAGTTCAGGCTGGCCTTCAACTCATTACGCAGTCTTCAAATTCTGGGCAGTCCTCCTGCCTCAATGTCCCAAATGCTGGGATTCCAGGTGTGAGTCGCCATGTCCATTTTGAGACACTTCTTTTTTTTTTTTTGCTTTTTGGAGACAGGGTCTTGCTTTGTAGTTCAGGCTGGCCCTGAGCTCACTATGGTGCCCAGGCAAGCCGCCGCGAACTCAGCAATCCTCCAGTCCCTGCCTCCCGAGTGCTGGGATTACAGGCGTGAGCCACCACGCCCGGCACTGTGGTACGTGGTATTGATTGCTGGTGGGCGTGAGTCTCCACGCCCAGCATTGTATGTGGTTTCCGGGGATTGAACTCAGGACCTTGCGCTTGTGAGGCAGGAGCCGGAACCACTGAGCTAACCCTCCGGCCCTGAGACACTTCTTTTAGAGCATCTTTGCTAATGTGTATAATGAGCCCCTCTGGCATCTGGAGACTATCAGTGTGCTCTGTACTATTCCAAAGCACATTCAATAGAACACATAGGCCGAAGATGTAACTCAGTGGTGCAGTGCCTCTCCGGCAAGTGCAAAGGCCTGAGTTTGATTCCCAGTACCAAAAAAAAAAAAAAAGTAAGGTACAGCAAGGTTTCACTATAACAGTTGTAACAGTTACCAAACAGGTAAATTTCTGATTTAGAAATACAGTATATGTTCTTTTCAAAATAAAACTGGATGTGGTAGGGCACACTTATAATCCCAGCACTCCAGAGGCTGAAGCAGGAGAATCACCATGAGTTTGAGCCCAGCCTATGCAGTAGCAAGATCCTGTCTCAAAAAACAAACAAAATATATATATATATTCTTGGGCCGGAGGGTTAGCTTAGTGGTTCCAGCACCTGCCTCGCAAGCACAAGGTCCTGAGTTCGATCCCCAGTAACCACATACAATGCTGGTCGTGGAGACTCACGCCCACCAGCCATCAATACCACATACCACAGTGCTGGGCGTGGTGGCTCACGCCTGTAATCCCAGCACTCGGGAGGCAGAGACAGGAGGATTGCTGAGTTCGCGGCAGCTCGCCTGGGCACCATAGTGAGCTCAGGGCCAGCCTGAACTACAAAGTGAAACCCTGTCTCCAAAATAAATAAATAAATAAATAAATAAATAAATTCTTTTAAAAAACACATTAATTCTGGTAAAAATCCTCAATGTTGAATGTGATCATAATGTATACATAAAATGTACCAAAAGAGGCAATTAAAAAAAAACATTAAATAACAAGATCTAACCAGGGATTTAGCTCAAGTGGTACCACACCTACCTTGGAAGCACAAGGGCCTGAGTTCGATCTCTGGTACCACCAAAAAGAAAAAAAATTGAAAGTACAGCATTATAAAGGTTAATCCTTAGTGTGGTGGTGCATGCCTATAATTCCAGCATTTGGGAGGCTGAAGCAGAAAGACTGCCACAAGTTCCAGGCTAGCTTGGGCTCCATAGTGAATTCAAAGCAAGCCTGGACTACGTAAAATGGCCTTGTCTCAACACAAAGGTAAAGACTAGTGAAAATAAGAATACAGTTTTTCTTCTGAGTTCATGAAGTTGAGTTTCATGGATCTACAATAACCACAGCTGGACACAGCAGCTGTCATTACTTACTAGGCCTTAAGAACAGGAATAAAAAAAATAATTCCCAGTGCCGGGCATGGTGGCTCACGCCTGTAATCCCAGCACTCGGGAGGCAGAGACAGGCAGATTGCTGAGTTTGAGGCTTGCCTGGGCTACATAGTGAGCTCAGAGCCAGCCTAAACTACAAAGCGAGACCCTGTCTCAAAAAAAAAAAAAAAAAAAAAATTCCCAGTGGTGAGTCCTTATTAAGTGCCAGCTGGAGGTCAGGAGTTAGCAACGAGAGAAGCCAGTTCCTGTCCACAAGGGACTTACAGTCTGGGGATGGATGAATGACCAGTGAATATGCAAAGACTTTTGGGGCTGGGGATGTAACTCAGTGGTAGAATGCTTGCCTAGGATGGTTGAAGCCCTGGGTTCAGTCCCCGCAAAAACAGTCTTGAAAAAGTGGTAGATGCTGTGGAGTAAAAATAACACAGAACAGTGTGAGGGAGGGGCTTAGAACTGTGAGGAGCTGACGCTTCCAGGGAGCCCCGAATCAAGGGAGAGTTATGCAGAACTAGAAGGAAGGTGTCCCATGCAAGGGCCCCTGAAAGTGCACAGGCCCTGGGGAAGGAACAGCTGACAGCCTGCTGGGGCCCTGAGGGGAGCCAGCCTGGCTGCAGCCATGGGGGCGGGGCTCAGGATTCGAGCAGGCTTCCTGGGGCATGGGCCGGGGGAAGAGGTTTGGGCTTTCTTCCAAGCCTAGTGAGCAGGCTTAAGCGAGGGACTGATGCCATGAGATGCAAATTCTGCCTGAGGAAGGTCCTTCTAGTTGCTAGTGGAGAACAGAGCACAGAAGCCAGGATGGCAACATGAATCCATGTGGTCATCAGGTGAGAGACCGTGGAGGACTGGACAGAAGGTGCAGAGGTGGCAGAGGCAGAGGACAGTGGGCAGACCTGGGGTGTACTTTATTTATTTATATTTATTTATTCGTGTATTTATGTATGTATGTATTTATTTATTTTGCGGTACCAGGGATCAAACTCTGGCCCTTGTGCATCCAAGGTTGGCACAGTACCACTTGAGCTAAATCCCAGCCCTCTGGGGTGTACTTTATAGACAGGTACTGTGACCCAGGGCTTTGCAGGTGGGAGTGAGGGGAAGGAAAGGGGTACAGTGAATGAACCTTACATGTCCCTCCTTAAGCCTTGCCCCCGCTAAAACACAGGCCCTGACCTTGCTGCGCCCTCCTTAGTCCCCTACCGCTTTCCTTCGCCCTTCTGGGGCCAGCAGACTACCCACTGGGCCCCTGGCATGCCAGGCTTCCCAGCTGGCCCTGATTGTCGTTACTCCCCAGGGAGTCATGGGAACACATTCCCCCTGCCCCCTCCACCCGTCTTCCCAGACAGGGCCAGGCCCTAACAATGCCCCCTCAGCCAGCCAGTGGCCTGGACACAATGCCCCTGTTTCGGTTCATTGCCAGCTCCAGGAGGCCTGCTGGGTTTCCTGGCCTGTTTGGCATATATATAACTCTGGCTTCCAGCAGGGATTTTTGTTGTTGTTTAAAAAAAAGGTGGGGGGAACCTCTGGCTCCTCCTCCCTGAATATCTTAATATATTATAAAAAGTCTTTCTCTTCTCATCCTGAGCCCTTCCCACTGCCTTCCCCAATTGATCTGCCATGAGCCTGTCAACCAGGGACCAAATGCAGGTCAGCAGGTGTCAGCGAGAAAAGGAGAGAAAGAAATGCTGATTGACAGCCTGGAACACGGTGGCAAGGCTGCAGATCACAGGATAACCTGGGGGCTGTGATTTCTCTTTCTTTGCAGTGCCAGAGGTTGAACTCAGACCCTCGTGTATGCCAAGCACACACTCTACCACTGAGCTACACCCCAGTTCTGCCCAGCACTTCTGGTGCAGGGCCCCTCATCACTTCTGAGAGGCCATCGCAGCCAAAACTAGCCAGAATTTGGAGGTCTTCAGAAAGAAAACAGCTACTAACTGAAAACAAAGTCCTAGGATGGAGGACTTCACGTCAATCTCAAAGCTGTGACAATATGGAAAACATCTCAGGATCAAAGGATGATGGGGTTGTTGCAGCTATACACTTCAAACATTTTCTTTTCCCTGTCTCTGTGCCTATTTGTGCCCCCAAAGCATTTGAGAGTCAGGGACTGCCTCAAGAAAACTGCTATTCTGAAACCCAACTTTTTTTTAAATTTTTTCTTTCTTTCTTTCTTTTTGAGACAGGGTCTTGCTTTTTGTAGTTCAGGCTGGCCCTGAGTTTGCTATGTAGCCCAGGCAAGCCTCGAACTCAGCAATCCTCCTGCTTCTGCCTCCTGAATGCTGGGATTACAGGTGTGAGTCACCATGCCCAGCGCTATTTTCTTTTGTTTTGAGACTGGGTCTTTCTATGTAGATCAGGCTGGCTTTGAATTTACTATGTAGTGCAGGCTGAACTCAAACTCACAATGCTCCTGCCTCAGCCTCCCAAGTGCTAGAGTTTATGGTGTGCACCATCACACTTGGTTAAAATGGTTTAACTGAGTGTAGTAGCACATGCTTGTTAACCTGCTCTACCCAACCGAAGGAATTTAGATCTTGTCTAAAAAATATAATAATAAATAAAATGATCTGAGGATGTAACTCAGCATGAAGATTTTCTTCTGTATATGGACAAGCTGCCTCAGATATTCATCTTTATTTAATTTATATTTTTTTGGAGACAGGGTCTCACTTTGTAGTTCAGGCTGGCCCTGAGCTCACCATGTATCCCAGGCAAGCCTGGAACTCAGCAATACTCCTGCCTCTGCCTCCCGAGTGCTGGGATTACAGGGGTGAGCCAACATGCCCGGCACTGTGGTATGTGGTATTGATTGCTGGTGGGTGTGAGACATCATGCCCAGTATTGTTGTATGTGGTTACTGTGGATTGAACCAGGGACCTTGTGTTTGCTAGGCAGGCACTGGAACCATTGAGCTAAATCTCTGGCCCCTATTTTTTATTTTTTTGAGATAGAGTCTCACTTTGTAATTCAGGCTGGCCCTGAATTTACTATTGTAGCCCAGGCAAGCCTCAAACTCAGCAATCCTCCTGCCTCTGCCTTCTGAGTGCTGGGATTACAGGCGTGAGCCACCACACCAGGCATTGTGGTATGTGGTACTGATTGCTGGTGGGCATAAGCATTGCTATATGTGGTTACTGGGTATTGATCTCAGGAACTTGTGCTTGCTAGGCAGGTGCCGGAACCACTGATCTAAATCTCTGGCCCCCTAATTTTATTTATTTACTTATTGGTACTGGGAATCACACTCAGGACTTTGCACTTGCAAAATAGGCAAGGTTCCACTAAGCTAAATACCTGACTAATTTTATTTTTTTGATTGATTGATTTTTTTTTTTTGAGACAGGGTCTTGCTTTGTAGTTCAGGCTGGCCCTGAACTCACTGTGTAGCCCAAGGAAAACCTCAACCTCACAGCAATCCTTCTGCCTCTGCCTCCTGAGTGCTGGGATTACAGGAATGAACCACCATGCCCAGCATTATGGTATGTGGTACTGGGAATTGAATTCAGGACCTTGTGCTTGCCAGACAGATGCCCGGAACCACTGAGCTAAATCCCCAACCCAAATTTTTTTTTATTTTTTATTTATTTTATTTTATTTTATTTTTGCTTTTTGGAGACAGGGTCTCGCTTTGTAGTTCAGGCTGGCCCTGAGCTCACTACGGTGCCCAGGCAAGCCGCCGCGAACTCAGCAATCCTCCTGTCCCTGCCTCCCGAGTGCTGGGATTACAGGCGTGTGCCATCACGTCCGGCATTGTGGTATGCGGTGTTGATTGTTGGTGGGTGTGTCTCCACACCCAGCATTATATGTGGTTACCAGGGATCGAACTCAGGACTTTGTGCTTGCGAGGCAGGCACCGGAACCACTGAGCTAACCCTCCGGCCCTATTTTTTTATTTTTTTGAGACAGGGTCTCACTTTGTAGTTCAGGTTGGCCCTGAGCTCACTATGTAACCCAGGCAAGCTGCCGCAAACTCAGCAATCCTCCTGTCTCTGTCTCCCGAGTGCTGGGATTACAAGCGTGAGCCACCAAGCCCGGCACTGTGGTATGTGGTATTGATGGCTGGTGGGCGTGAGTCACCACACCCAGCATTGTATGTGGTCACCGGGACCGAACTCAGGACCTTGCGCTTGCGAGGCAGGCGCCGGAACCACTCAGCTAAATCTCCGGCCCCCAAATTTTATTTTTTGAAACTGGGTCTCTCTGTCTAGTCAGAATCAGCTTGTGTAGCCCAGGCTGGTCTTGAACTCGTGGCAGTCCTCCTGCCTCAGCCTCCTGAGTTCTGGGACTTATAGGCATGAGCTACCATGCCTGACCAGCATTTCTTCCAATTAATTAGTTAATTAATTAATTTTGAGGCAGGGTCTCACTTTGTAGTTCAGGCTGGCCCTGAGCTCACTATGTAGCCCAGGCAAGCTTTGAACTCAGCAATGCTCCTCCCTCTGCCTCCTGAATGCTGGGATTACAGGTGAGAGCCACCACGCCTGGCATTTTATTTTATTTTGTTTTTATTTTTATTTGTTTGTTTGTTTGTTTATTTAGAGACAGAGTCTTGCTTTGTAGTTCAGGCTGGCCCTGAGCTCATTATGTAGCCTAGGCAAACTGAACTCAGCAATCCTCCTGCCTCTTCCTCCAGGGTCCTGGAATTACAGGTGTGAGCCACCACACCCAGCACTGTGGTATGTAGTACCGGAGATCAAACTCTGGACTTTGTTCTTTGCCAGGCAGATGCTGGAACTGCTGAGCTAAATCCCCAGCCTGAACATTTCCTAATTTTAAAACCACAAAAACTAATTAATTGAAAAAAAAAACTCTATATAAAAATTCAGCCAGGCCTGTGGACCAGTCTGCAAATTGGGCCAGTCTTGTTTCCTCAAGTAACGCGATGCTATCCTGAGAAAGCCTTAGTCCTTGTCCTAGAGAGAAGGCTGGCAAAGTTCCTCCAGGGGTGGAGCCACTGGCCCAAGTCAGGCAGCCAGGGACAGGGGGTCTGGTGGGCTCTGCAAGGTGGCTCCTGCATCTGCCCAGACACTGCCAGCACTGGCAGGTGACAGAACATCTCCAGGGACAATAAACTGTCGCTGGGCCATTGGAAAAGAATGAGGGACTGCAGATGCAAAACTCCCCACTTGCCTCTGCCAGGTCTCAACAATGGACGTCTCTGTGCCCCTTAATAAAATTAAGTCACCACAGAGCTGTTTTGCCCAATTATGCATTCTGTATAATGATGGAACATTCATATCCTGGTTTTTTGTTTTTAGTTCAGAATGTATGGTTAGGGGAGGTGCTAAGCATAGAATAAAGAACTTTACATTGTGTTGCTCGTCAAGCTCCTTAATGAATATATTGTGTGGGTCTCTAGAAAAAATTGTTACTGTCCCACAAGAGCGGTCTGTTTTGTTCATGGCTGTCTCCCCATTGCCTGGCAGGACGCCTGATGCACAGTAGGTGTACAGTGGGTCCCTGTGGGTCCAATGAGTGAGGCCCAGAGGGAATGAGGTGAATCTTGGTCACACGGAACAAGTTCCTGTTTCCCTCCACCTCAGAAAAAATAAGGGATCAGTGTGTCCAGGCAGAGGACCATGGGCTGGGTGCTTCCACTTCCACAGACTCCTAGAGGGCAGGTGGAGATGATGTTGGGCATAAGCAATTGCTAACTAAGCCACCCCCCCAAATCCCTTTAGGGAGCCACACATTATAATCTCAGCACCCCCAAGCCTGCTCTTGGAGTATTAAGGGGAGCAACTATGGAGAATAGGCCTTGGGTTTTGCAGTGGAACAGTCTAAATAACCATTTCAGTTCTGTTGTGTGACCTTGAGCTGTGAGTGCCTTTCTGAGCCACCTCATTCCAGTGCAATGTGGATAAGTAAGCTTCACTTGCAGGATTATGGGTTTGAAAGGCGATCGTCCCTGGAAGTTGCCTGGTGATGTGAATGTTCTGGAAGCCCAACCAGCTGAGGAAAACTGCTGATGCTGAGAACAGTCTTATCAAGATCTTCCAGGCCCAGGGCCAAAGGGCCTCATCCATCAGGTCTCTTCTGCTTTCCTGGAGGTATTAATAGATCCAGAAAGCCCTTATCTCTTCTTTATTTTCATGCTGGAAATTCTGGTCTTCACTCCTTTCTACTACAGTAGGACATGAGGGATTGTAGGAAGGAGGGCACCTACTTCTACCTGAGCTTTGTACTTGAGTACTTTGGGGAAGGGTGGGCTTTGGAAAAACTCCTGGCCTATGCCTCCCAAGCCTGAATAATAATCTTTTATCTACCAGGTAACACATGCCTTTGAGGTCTCAGTTTTACTGTTATAAAATGGGGCTTTAATAATAGTATGTTTCAGGCCGGAGATTTAGCTCAGTGGTTCCGGCGTCTGCCTCGCAAGTGCAAGGTCCTGAGTTCGATCTCCGGTACCTACATACAATGCTGGGCGTGGAGACTCACGCCCACCAGCAATCAATGCCACATATCACAGTGCCGGGCGTGGTGGCTCATGCCTGTCATTCCAGCATGTGGGAGGCAGAGGCAGGAGGATTGCTGAGTTCGAGGCTTGCCTGGGCGACATAGTGAGCTCAGAGTCAGCCTGAACTACAAAGCGAGACCCTCTCTCTCAAAAAAATAGTATGTTTCCCCTCTTTAGCAATGATGTGAATTTATGTTTACATACATATAAACTCTGCTGTATGACCATCATGTAGAAGGAGGCTTCATAGGAGTGACTGCTATGTTATTAGGACCCTTTAGGAAGGACTTAGGGGAAGGAATCTGGAATGGGAATGTGCTGGCTTCTGTCACTCTGTCAATCCCTAGTTTATGAGATCTTTCCTCAGCTTCTCTGCTGGGGGAGGAGGACAGGCTCCAGGCTGGGAACCAGGCTGGGGCCAGATTCTGTCACTGGCTGCCTTCACGGCCACCTTCCCCTGAATGGGCCTCATTTTCCCATCTGTACAGCACAAGGCTTATGTGATTCTGCAATGTCCTTTCTAGTTCTGACACACTGTAGGATTTGCAATGAGTAATTTCACAAACTGCTCATCTGAGGGGGAAAGAAACTCCTACTGCTTTCCAAAACCACCTCAGAGTCTGTACGACACTTCTAATCCTAAATCCCTCATGCTTATCTTTATGGTAACTCTTTTTAAATTTATTTTTTTCCTGAGGATTGAGCCCAGGACCTTCACAATGGACTACACCCGCAACCCTTCTTATTTTAAGACACAGTCTCTAAATTACCCAGATGAGATTTGAAACTGCCGTCTTCCTGCTTCATCCTCCTAGAGTACAATGATTTTAGCTATGTACCACCATGCCCAGCTAGCTCCTGGAGGCAAGTCTGCGAGCTTCAGTGGTAGCTCGTGTCCATTTTATAGACAAGGAATCTGAGGCTGAAAAGCATTCTAAGGAGCAGTAATTTGAGACTGCACTCCATGGGGTGGCTGTCTGGGTAGATCAGTTTGTTCTCAGAGGTGAGCAAATAGGAAAATCTCCTGGACGAGTTGCTTGTTAACCCATCAATGCCTAGTGATCCATTTTTGGAATGAAAAAAACTTTTTAAAATTTTTGTTTCTTGAATTTTTCTAGATAACATATATGAATCTCATCTAAAACTTCACTGTGAGTTTGAGGCCAGCCTGTGTTATATAGTGAGTTCAAGGCCAGCCTGAACTACAAAGGGAGACTGTCGAAAGAAAGAAAGAAAGAAAGAAAGAAAGAAAGAAAGAAAGAAAGAAAGAAAGAAAGAAAGA